>SNQJ01S0070145.1:38757-51117 GCA_010110895.2 Picea sitchensis
AGGAGATAGATCAACAATTTATATAGAGAGAGAGAGGTTAGAGAGAGAGGGTAATATAGAGGGAGGGAGGGAGCTAGGGGTACACTGAGAGAGGGGGGGAATAAAGAGTGAGTGAGTGAGAGAGAGATAATTTGGGAGGGATTTGTTGAGGAAAATATATGAAATGATCTTACTCAAGCATTTTTATATTCTTCTTGCTTAAATAAAGATAGACGGGAATATCACCTTATGTTTATAGCCATCAAAATTAATATCCTAACTCACAAGTATTGATTACATGTGCTTAGGCTAGTTTTTTAATAAATAAATGGTTGCTGAAGAATTCATTATTTATGTGTTTTTTTTAACATAACAGATGTTGAAATAAACACAGAGATAGAAGTGAAGAAACCAAGTAGATAATCAAGACATATGAGACATAAAGTAATCCTTTATTTCATTCCAATTCATCAAAGGGTCATTATCTTTACAAAATTTCATGAAGAATTTTTGGACCAAAGTCAAACTTAGACATCCCCGATGAAACATACAAAAGGACCTCTTACAGAAAATAAAAAATTGAACTCTAAAAGATGGATCATCTTGCCACATAATGCTTCCCACCCGACTCTTCACAATAGCATTTTTCAGTCATGAAAACTAATTCACAAATAAACAATTCTACACATCTTATCAAATATAGATCAACACCTTTGAAAACAAAGTGTCTGAATGATGTAATTCATTCATGAATCTTGCTATCTACAATAAGACCCTGCTATCATAAAAAGAAATTAGGCTTGTGATAAATTAATCAATGAATGAAAATTGAACTATCTCAACACAAAGTTAAAGAGAAAACCTTAGTATGCTTCTCCTTTTATTCTTCTTTGTTCCTCCATTTCTTTTTTCCTTTAAGAAAATTAGAATTGGTAGAAGTAGTTGAACTACTTCATTAGTTAAGTTAACTAAAAAATCAACCAACTTTTTAGTTAGGGGGAAATGTAATAAATCATAATAAGGGTTTTAAATAAATAATAACTAGTAGGTGGGACCCCTTCTGACTCCCCTTTAGATCTTAAAAATTAAACAAAAAAATCCCTCCCTGTGACTCCTATCATCACATTCATGTTTGAAAATTTATCTCCTTTATATTTTAAATTATTCTCAAAAATATACTACTCATATATCCAAAATAACATGCTGTCCAAAATTTATGAAGTCAACTGTTCTCAACAGTAATAAATAAATAAAACTTAAAATTCATATTTTCCAGTCTGTGAGGCAATCTTTCTTTTGTTGCTACTATCATCTTTTAATTTCACTAAATTTGCCTTATGTTGTGTGGAGCCTTTAGGCCTAATTGCGTTGATTACATGAGATCAATCGCCCTTCAAATGCATGCAGGAAGACACAGATTTATCAGAATCATTTGAAGGTGAGGAAGAGGTAGTAGTGGTTTTCCCTTTGTCCGGGGCATGGTGGGCCTCAGTTTTCAACCTTTTGCTTAAAAAACTCATTCCTGTATGCATAATTGATTAGCAAATAGTTTCTTTATCAACCATACAAGACAACTCTTTTTAAAATATGAAATAAATTCTGGCTCAACAACATGTTAGACTCATGTAATCCAATCCATACAAATTTTTTATTTCGTTGTCAATGAGCAGGGGGTGAACAAAGGTTATGGGAAATGTGAGGGGTTTGTATTGAGTGAAAAAATTGTTATAATGAGGGGGAAATAACATGGTTACTGCTCAAAGACAACAACAATCAACTGAAATGTAAACCAAAGAACACATCACTGTAATCCATCCTTGTGATCTTAAACTGTTACAATACAAAATTTTCTTAACTGTAATTAAATTTTAGGAACAGGGAGTGAAAATGAATATGGGAAGGCGAGGGGATTGTAATTAGCGAAAAGTGAAATAATGGTAGGGAAGTGAGCAGATATGGTTCATAAAATTAATTAAGTAATCCATAAAACCATTCTATATTAAATGAAAAAGATCCAACACTAACCAAATTATCATTGTGAACAACTATCGTGTATAATTCAATCAATTTTGTGTATTAACCTACCCATTTTTCGTAATTAAATATCTAACACAATGTCATCAAAACAAGACAAAATGCCTTCCACAACAACCTGTAGACGAGTTACGTTTCTTCTCATTTGTTCCATTTAATATTTAAAACAATTTCCAAATGAACACATAGTCACTTGTTTCCACTTTGTTCAGCATAAAAATATCAACCATTGTCCATGAATTATTTCCTCAATCAAACAAAGACACAAAAACCATGCCCGATTTCATTTCTCTAAACAATTTAATAATCAAATTGCAATGAAATCATATTGTTATAAAACTGGTGCCCATCTATGATGGTGTAATCAAACAATACCCATAACATATGTAGTGAACAACCAAAAATCCATCATCAATATTGCAGTAATCCTGATTTTCCATTTAAACAGTAACAACAATCATCATTTCAACTTATAGCATGTTGTAGGATACAAAGACCATTCAAAAAAATGCAAGAGAATTTATGTGACTGTAGTTGTCTAATTAATCTGAAAAACATCAAGTGATGTTGAGTTATCAATCCAATTCAAGGATACAACAATGGTATGCCTAATTCCATTTCTCAAATAAACCAATTAAAACAAGTTGAACTATTGAATCAATTTCCACAATAAAAGAATACAATGATTATACACCAATCATAAAAACCACTGTGGCATCTATTAATAGAGATGACCAATAACCAACCACTATCGACTATACTCCATTAATTCAAAACATGTGCCCAATAGGATAAAAATGGCTCCAAAAAGGGCTTTGAATAATCAAGGGTTCACTTTGTAGAACCAACACAAGGAAATTGGAGTTGGCCACCAACAACAGGTGGTAAACTTTTGATACAACAAGGTGGACACACAGGCCATATCACCAATATCTCTATAATATAGAGTGAGTTCAAGAGGTAGGAGAGACTATGAACATAGGGGCATAGACTTCTGATTGGCCCATAATAACACTGAGAACACGCAGGGCATAACCCTTGCATTTTTCCCCAATCAACCCGAGTAATTCTGATATAAAAATAGATCCATGAAGTAGTAATCAACCTCGAAGAAAGCCCCTTCGAATCATAGCCACCATAACCAAATATGCATACACTAATAGTATAAATGAGCCCATACCCAGGTGAAAAAATATACAATGACACCAGGAATTTTGAGATCAAACCCAACAGCCCATGATAGCAACATGACCGGGTGAGTTGACAAGGAATGTGTGCATACAACCAACAAATCTGGATCGAATGAAACCCTCCAACCAAAACCAATAAGGACGACATAGAGCCTTCATGGCTTCTAGCACTCAGAATAATCAATGAAGTTGTGACTTCAACCATCTTTGTAATGAAAACCACACAAACCATCCATTCCAAAGAAATATCACAAGTTTACACAGTTGTCAGTCTCAAGAAAAGAATATAACCATACATCACTGAGCCAATATCTATTTCATAACCAGAGCGGGTTCATGGATGGAGAAAAAGACATACTCGTAGCCAAGAAAACCTTAAAAATGTGAACTTGGTCAAGCAGTTCTTCCCCTGCTTGAAAATCAAAGCTTAACCACAGTGAAACACAATTGAAAAATAGCCAAGCTAGGGTGACGACCACTAGAAGGAGTATGGAGTGGCGTGCAGTAAATACGCGTCGCTTCCATCCTCTATCCATTTAATTACTTAGTACATGTCAGCCAACCATTCCATTAATTCATCCAATTGAACCATGCATCGAAACCAACATCCAAAATGTGTCATCCTATGTCGTATTAACCATTTCCAACCACACCATAACACATATCACATGTTTTTTCATATACGCCAATAAATCGTATAGAAACTAACCCTGTTAACTACGAGTAATAAAAATCCATTTAAACTTCAAATTCATAGTGCAACATTGTATAACATAGTAGCATAGTTCCTTTCTTTTGGATTTTGTTTATATTGCTTAATTTCTTTTCAATTTTTGTTTTGTTGTTACTAACATGTATCATTGTATCATTGTTACTAACATGTATCATTGTTGCTTAATTGTTCAACCAGAGTCGACTCTTAACTTCAAGGAGAAAATTTATGGACTTGCTCTCTTAAATTCTCAAATGGATGAAGAAAAGGAAAGAAAAAGCGAGAGATAACCAAAAAAAAAATTAGACAACAGTGAAAGCAGATAGAAAATTCAAGTGCTTTCAGGGAAACCTCGTAACAGTTGTGTAAGCTTGATTGTTATTGGCTAACAATATCTTGCAGGAGTGCCACTATGGTAGAACTAATCCAACATCTTATTCTTGATCAAAATCAATTAACAGATGAAAAGGCAATAAAAATCATAACGGAATTAAAATTGCGGAATTTTAAACAACAAAGATAAAATGACAGAAATGTAAAAGCAAAATGACTAAAATTAGAAAGAAAAAATCAGAATATTGTAAAGAAGAAATGAAAAATAGTGATAGAAAAGAAAGAAGATCTAGACTACTAATATACAGAAAATCCAAATAGCATTAGAACGTTTCACGTTGGTTCCACGTAATATTTCAAGTGAGAACCATTAGTGTTGTAGGAAAACAATCGGTCTTGTAAATATTTTGGAAGGTAATAATTAGTACCAAGGACAAAAGAAATCTTGAAAGGGCCCAACCATAACACTTGAAACTCAGAGGTAATAATTGACCCTTTAACGTATACAATGAGATCGTAAAGATAAATATGAATACTAATCAATTCGTCAAGAGTTATTTCCATATGTTCTTTAAAAGGGGTACTTGCATCAGGTAAGCCATAAAGAATACATTTATAAGACATGGTACCCCAATTAGTGATAAGAGTGGTTTTGTGAGCCTCTTCCCTTTTTCCCTTGTTTTGATTGTAGCCAAAAATACTGTCAAGTAAGGGCCTCATCTGTGACCTTACAACATGTTGCAGAGTCATTTCCATATTAGGGGGAGGGAAAGGATTTTTCATAATATCTTGATTGAATGTGAGAAAATTAATGAAGGAGATAATATGTTGAGTGGACTTTGGAACATGTACCAATTTGGAAACCGAATCAGAATACTTGACTCGAAAGATGATACCAACCTTCAAGATTTTTTCCAATCCCTTCCGAATAATTTCTTCTAGTTCAGGGTTGATAGGTCTCTATTTTTTCCTAACTGGTTTTATTACTTCCTTGATGGTGATGTCATGTTGTATAAGACCAGGATCAAAACCACGAATATCCTCATAATACCAAGAAAAAACATCTTGAAATTCACCAAGTAGCTTAGCAAACTTCATCTTCTCTTCATCTAAACATTTGGCACTTATTTTAACATTCTTTGGAGCCTCAAGTATCGCAATGTTCAAGGAGATGGTTTCACCCACCTTCCTTTTAGACTCCCCTTATTTTTATTTCTCTTTATTTCCTACATCACTCGATGAAAACAAACTCTCTAGAGGATTAAAGCCCTAAGGAATCTTGATATCTTCTATGGATATTATTCCCTTGTGCTTAAAAGGTTCATTTTGAATGAAAGCACAAATGCTCTCATCGTTAGGAAAGACCTGCCAAGATTCTACCTTGTCGAAGATATGTGGATGATATAGAGACAGAAAGGTACCATTAGGTCTGTGTGGCAAAAGTTTCCGATTAGGAGAGGTTGCAAAAAAAACTAAGTGATCAACCATTGAGTTTAACTTCCTCTTGACATGAGTGATGTTGAAAGATAAAAGGTTCGAGATAAGTTCCCAAACAGTTTGGGTATATTGTTTCATAAACTTGTTTCTAGGGGATTAAATCTTATGTACAAGGTTCACAACAAGCTTGGAATCCCTGAAAACTCAAAGGTGTCCACAACCAATATTATAAGCATTTTCAATGCCTAATAATAAATATTTGAATTCAGTGACATTATTTGAGCAAGCAAACTCCAACCTATAAGAAAAGTTATGGATTTTTCCTACATGAGAAATCAAGATAATGCCAACTCTGTTAACTTCATTAGAGCATGAACCATCAAAGTGCATTTACCACATACCATCATCTAAATCAATTTGTTCCAAGGGAATGTTATCCTCCTCGGAAAATACTGAATACACTCCTAGGTCCTCTTCGATATAGTTTACATTAGGTTGTGGGACACTCTCTATGTAAGGTGAAATCCTTCCCTCTATAAGGACTCTAATGTTTTTACCATTCTAAGGAACAGATAAATGTATTCCATCGAGTGAGAGGTATCCACCCTCTAAAGATAATCGAGTAATTTCTTACTGGCATATCAATTACCTTAATACTAAGGGTTGTCCTTATTTCAGGGTGTGCTCACAAAAATAATATCACATATTTAATCTCACCTATGGTCATTTTTTGTAGGCTATCATAGGAGAGCATGCTTATGGAATTTTCATTTGTACAAGACAAGCCTAGCTCGTCCATAATAATCTTCGACGTCACACTTGAGCCTGAACCGCCATCAATGAGGCAAAAATGGGTGATCTTATCCATAATATTTACATAAATATAAAAATGGGGATTTTTTTACAGGGTATCTAAAGTTATGTACACCTACTTTATTTACAGACTAATCCTCTTCATTAACCTCTCCAGAGAGGTTGGATACAACATAATCTTTTCCTTCCATGTTTTGTTTCAGATGCCTCTATTGTTCAGGGATGGAAACCATGTCCAAAAAGGTGGCATCTCCTTTGATGTTGGCCAATTGATTCAAAATATTGTATTTGGAAGAGGGGATGAGGGGAGTTTTTTCTTGACTATCAGAACCTTAGGAAACTGAACTGTAGCAGCTGGTGAAGATGAGCTTGCGATAGAAGAATTGCGGGGAGGATCATATTTTCCTTTGGGAGCATAGGATTTGTTCCTAGTATTGATGATCATGACATCCTCTGGATCTACAAAATCAAGGACAACAATTGTATTTTCTAGTATTTTACCAAAGATCTTATCTCTAGCACTGTTCCTTACCTCACATGTGGCTTCCTTGTGGTGTTCCTCGCAAAAGTTACACCAACTTCGAGGCAAGATAGCTTTAGGATGAAAATTATTTTCAATCAGATTTCTAAATGGGGGTGCAGAAGAGGATGAAGCTCCAGGGGTGAGAGGCGATACATTTCCTTTTCGCTCATACACTATCATACGATTATTCATATCTTCTACTAGTTGTAAGAGGGTGGACATGTATGTCTGTTTAACCGATTCTCCCTGTGGAAGACTTATTCTTTCAAGATGTTCTTCATACTCTAAACAAGTATGCAAAGCGGAATAGAGATTATCAATGGTTTTTTCCTCAAGCCTATGATGATAGGGGGAATGTAATGCATTGTAGTAATGCATGAAAGAGGCTTGGTTCTGAGTTCGGATGAGTTCATGGATTTTATTGTATAACTTAGTGAACTGCAAGTTGAAGGACTTGATGGTCTAACCATCCTTATAGGCGACGTTATTATATTCCTATAACTTCTCAGCTAGGATTTTAGATTTCCCATAGGTGGACCTAAACCAATAGATTAACTCCTCCCAAGTAGACAGAATCTTAGGAGGGAGGTCAAATAAATCGGTCCCAGCCTTCCCTTCTAGGGAATTAACGAACAAGCGCATGCAAGTATGATTTTCATTGGCGCCTATGTTGTGACAAGCATTAGAAAATGCCACCAAGTGTTCATTTGTAGTGACATTGTTATTTCCTGAAAACCTAGGGAGATTCTCTTTTCATTTAGGAAGTGGACGAGTAGCAGGTGCTAGGTTAAGAGGAGAGGACACATGCCACGGTGTGGTTGTGGTGTCTTCTTCAAACTAAAAAAGTCCATACTTTTTAATGACTTTGGTGGGATATGTGGTATATTGGATAGGGATATGGTGGATATATAAGCTACCAATCCCTGACGAATATGAAGACTGATAGGATGAAGAACTTTCAGTGCCACCAGAGCCACCAATATATGCCATGTTGTGGATGATAAGTGAGGGATAAAAAGACGAAATTGACGAATCAGGCAAATTTCTCCTTAGAGCACTTTGTTGGGTTGACAACACAACGTTCCTCCTTCCTATCTCAACAATCGGATTAATTTCGGGTGATAAACCTCTTCTTATTCTAGAGACATGAGAGTCTAAGGACATGAAAGTCAGGCCAAAAGTGAAGGAGCAAGAAGGTTACTGCTTATTTCTAGGTTGTCTATGTCTAGCTTCCAATATTTGTTGGGCATTAATATCTCATTCAATTGTTGCCTATGAATGATTAAGCTCAACACGAGTATTGGCAGTGTCTAAAATGGTGTTAAACAGATTCCAAGCAATGTTGGTTTGATCTTGAAGACTGGGCTCAATATTGGGTTGCCTTGCAACAAGTACAATCATTAAGAAATAAATATTCAAAGAATCAATATCAGAAAAATAGATGTATTCGATGTAAATCAAGCATAAAAATTAACTAGAGAAATATTGAAGATCTCCCCAGTATGGTCGCCAAATAAATGTTGAGGAAAAGATATGAAATGATATTACTCAAGCATTTTCAGATTCTTCTTGGCTAAATAAAAATAGACAGGAATATCACCCTATGTTTATAGACATCAAAATTAATATCCTAACTCACAAGAATTGATTACAAGTGCTTAGCCTGGTTTTTTATAAATAAAATCTTGCTGAAAAATTCATTATTTATGTGTTTTTCTGAACATAACAAATGATGAAATAAATACAGAGACAAAAGTAAAGAAACTAAGTAGATAATCAAGACAAATGAGGCATAAACAATCCTTTATTTCATTCCAATTCATCAAAGATTCATTCTCTTTACAAAATTTTGTGAAGAAGTTTTGGAACAAAGTCAAACTTAGACGTCCTCGATGAAACATACAAGAGGACCTCTGACAAAAAATAAAAAACTGAACTCTAAAAGCTGGATCAACTTGCCACAGATTGTTGCCCACTCAACTCTGCACAATAGCCTTTGTCAGTCATGATTACTAATTCACAAACAGACAAGTCTACACAGATTATCAAAGATAGATCAACACCTTTGAAAAACAAGTTTCTAAATGATGTAATTCAGCCCTGAATCTTGTTACCTACAATAAGACCCTGCTATCATTAAAAAAAATTAGGCTTGTGATAAATTAAGGAATGAATGAAAACTGAACTATCTCAACACAAACTTAAAGAGAAAACCTTAGTGTGCTTCTCCTTCTATTCTCCTTTGTTCCTCCCTTCTTATTTCCTTTAATAAAATTAGAATTGGTTGAAGTAGTTGAACTACTTCATTAGTTAAGTTAACTAAAAAATCAACCAACTTTTTAGTTAGGGGGAAAAGTAATAAATCATAATAAGGGTTTTCAATAAATAATAACTAGTAGGTGGGACCCCTTGTGACTTCCCTTTGTCTCTTAACAATTAAAGAAAAACATCCCTCCTTATGACTCCCATCATCACATTCATGTTTGACAATTTATCTCGTTTATATTTGAAATTATTCTCAAAAATATATTACTCATATATCCAAAATAGCATGCTGTCCAAAATTTCTGATGTCAAATGTTCTCAAAAATAATAAATAAATAAAACTTAAAATCCATATTTTCCAGTCTATGAGGTAATCTTTCTTTTGTTGTTGTTATCATCTTTTAATCTCACTGAATTTCCCTTAGGCTTTGTGGAGCCTTTAGGCCTAATCTTGTTGATCACATGAGAGCAATCGCCCTTCAAATGCATGCTGGAAGACACAGATTTATCATAATCATTTGAAGGTGAGAAAGGGGCAGTAGTGGTTTTCACTTTGTTTGGGGCATGGTGGGCCTTGGTTTTCAACCTTTTTCTTGAAAAACTCATTCCTGTATGCATAATTGATTAGCAAATAGTTTATTTATCAACCATACATGACAACTCTTTTTAAAATATGGAATAAATTTTGTCTCAACAACATATTAGACTCATGCAATCCAATCGGTACAAATTGTTTAATTCGTTGTCAATGAGCAGGGGGTGAACAAAGGTTCTGGGATATGTGAGTGGTTTGTATTGAGTGAAAAAAATGTTAAAATGAGGGGAAACAGAACATGGTTACTTCTCACAGACAACAACAATCAACTAAAATGTAAACCAAAGAACACATCATTGTAATCCATCCATATAATCTTAAACTGTTACAATACAAAATTTTCTTAACTGTAATTAAATTTTAGGAACATGGAGTGAAAAATGAATATGGGAAGTCGAGGGAATTGTAATTAGAGAAAAGTGAAATAATGGTACGGAAGTGAGCAGATATTGTTCATAAAATTAATTAAGTAATCCATGAAACATTCTATATTAAATGCAAAAGATCCACCACTAACCAAATAATCACTGTGAACAACTATTGTGTATAATTCAATAACTTATGCATATTAGCCTGCCCACTGCTCGTAATTAAATATCTAACACAATGTCATCAAAACAAGACAATATGCCTTCCACAACAACCTGCAAAAGAGTTTTGTTTCTTCTCATTTGTTTAATTTAATATTTAAAACAATTTCCAAATGAAATTCACTTGTTTCCACTATGTTCAACATCAAAACATCAACCATTGTCCATGAATTATTTCCTCAATAAAAAATAGACACAAAAACCATGCCCAATTTCATTCCTCTAAACAATTTAATAATCAAATTGCAATGAAATCATACTGTTATAAATACCGTTCCCATCTCTATTGGTGTAATCAAATGATACCCATAACATATGCAGTGGACAGCCAAAACACCATCATCAATATTGCAATAATCCTGATTTTCCTTTTAAACAATAACAACAATCATCATTTCAACTTATACAATGTTGTAGGATACACAGACCATTCAATAAAACGCAAGAGCATTTTTGTGATTGTACATGTCTAATTACTCTAGAAAACATCAAACGATGTTGAGTTATCAATCCAATACAAGGAGACAACAACTGTAAGCCTATTTCCATTTCTCAAATCAACCAATTTAAAACATGCTGAACTATCGAATCAATTTCCACAATAAAAGAATACAACGATTATACACCAATCATAAAAACCAATGTGGAAGCTATTAACAGAAATGACCAATAACAAACCACTATCGAATATACTCCATCAACTCAAAACAATTGCCCGAAGGGATAAAACTTGCTCCAAAAAACTCTTTGAATAATCAAGGGTTCGCTCTGTAGAACCAACACAGGGAATCTGAAGTCTACCACCAATAGCAGCTGGGAAACTTTTGATACAACAAGGTGGAGACGCATGCCATATCACCAATAGCTCTGTAATATAGGGTGACAGTTCACCAGGTAGGACAAACTATGAACAGAGGGGAAAAGACTTCTCATTGGCCCATAATAACATCCAGAACACAGAGGGAATAACCCTCACGGTTTTCCCTAATCAACCAGGGTAATGCTGATATAAAAATAAAGCCAGGAAATAGCAATCAACCTCAAAGCAATCCCCTTTTCATCATAGCCACCATAACCAAATACGTAGACACCAATAGTATAAACGAGCCCATACCCAGGTGAAACAATATACAATGACACTACAAGGTTTGCAATCAAACCCAACAACCCATGGTAGCAACACGACTGGGTGAGGTGACAAGGAATGTGTGGAGACAACCAAAAAATATGGACCGAATGAAACCATCCAACCAAAACCAATAAGGACGATAGAGATCCCTCATGGCTTCTGCCACTCAGAATAATCAATGAAGCTGTGAATTCAACCATCTTTGCAACGGAAACCATGCAAACCATCCATTCTAGAGAAATATCGCAAGTTAACACAGTTTCCAGTCTCAAGAAAATCACATACCTATACATCATCGAGCCAATATCTATTTCATAACCAGAGCGGGTTCATGGATGCCGAAAAATACATACTTGTAACCAAAAAAACCTTAAAAACACGAGCTTGGTTGAGCAGTTCTTCCCCTGCTTGAAAATCAGAGCTTAACCACAAAAAAACACAATTGAAAAATAGCCAAGCTAAGGTGACGACCAGTGGAAGGGGTATGGAGTGGCGTGCAGTAAATGCACATCGCTTCCATCCTCTATCCATTTAATTACTTAGTACATTCCAGCCAACCATTACATTAATTTATGCAATTGAACCACGCATCGAAACCAACATCCAAAATGCGCCATCCTATGTCATATTAACCATTTCCAACCACACCATAATGCATATCACATGTTTTTCCATATAAGCCAATAAATCGTATAGCCACTAACCATGTTAGCTAGGACTAATAAAAATCCATTTAAACTTCAAATGCATAGTGCAAGAT
>SNQJ01S0070146.1:17036-29813 GCA_010110895.2 Picea sitchensis
CCTAATCCTTCATTGGATGTGTCAGTGCATACCAAGAAGTCCTCATCCATTTCATGGACCTTTAGTATCAATTTTGTCGTCAACATCTCCTTGAGCCTCTGAAATTATTCCGCACATTTCTTGTTCCAAAAAAACTTCTTGTTCTTATTCTGCAATTCCATAATCAGATTTTCTATCTTCAAAAAACCCTCGAGAAACCGTCGATAGTATCCCTCTAAACCCATGAATCTATGCACTTATGGGACATTCATCGGCACAAGCCATTCCATAATATCATTGACCTTTGTTGGATCCACATCGATACCTTCGTCGAAGATGACATTCCCTAAGTAATGAATCTTTGATTGATAAAACGAGAATTTCGATATCTTCCCAAACACTTTGTTCTCTCGTAGACACTATAGTACTAGGCACAAGTGTTTTTCATTCTCCTCCATCATCCAAGAATATATAAAAATATCATTAATGAATACTTGGACAAACTTGTCCAAGTATTCACGGAACACCCCATTCATCAAACTCATAAATACACTTGGGTTGTTTGTCAGTCCAAATGGAAAAATAGTAAACTCGTAATGTCCAAACCTCATCTTAAAGGCAGTCTTAGTGATGTCATCCTCTTTGATCCATAACCGATGATACCCTAATCTCAAGTCGATCTTCGAAAAAATGATCACGCCTTTCATCTGATCAAACAGATCGTCAATCCTTGGAAACGGATAATGATTCTTGATCATTTCCTTATTCAATTGATGAGAGTCAATGCATAGTCTCCATGACCCATCCTTCTTTCATATAAAAATCACAGGCACACCCCATAGTGACACACTTGGACATATAATTCCTAGATACAACAAGTCCTTCAGTTTCATTTTCAACTTTTGTAACTACGGGGTCGACATCCAATAAGGCGTTCTTTCTATCGGTTCAGTTCCTAGTTTTAGGTCGATGGTAAATTCCAACTCACTCTCAGGGGGAAACCCTGGTAACTCCTCTGGGAAGACATCCTCAAACTCTCGTACTATCGGAAGGTTTTCCAGTCCTTATGCCACGCCTTTTTTCATTTAACCCAAGGATTGCATATAGCTAGCATCCCTTGCACATGCTCTTCCATAGCTATAGGGAAGAGATGAACCTTAGGGAAACTCCCTAGTTCCTACCTACAATCATATGTCTCTGGCCCTCATCATCGACCAAGCTCAATTGTTTCATCTTACAGTTGAGTATCACCTCATGCGATTCCAACCATTCCATACCAATCATGTCATAAGACCCTAGTATCGTGACATACAGGTTGGCCCTGAAATATCCCTGATCCCACTGATCAAGATATTTTCTATTGATCTATTGTTCTGTCTCGCAGATATGATACATTGGGGGTTTCTGAATGTATTTCAATTGTATGTTTGAGATCTTGATGGTTATTGCATGTTCATGGGGTTTATTGCATGTGCATGTTGGCTATTGTATGTGAATGTTGGTTATTGCATGTGCATGTTGCATATTTATGGTTTTAACAACATATAAAGGATGCATGAAGAAGTAAATAATTTCAACAACACAATATCATGTATTATACGGTTCAAGCATGGAAATACGATAGCCTACTGGAAATATAGAATATACACGTCATCTAGATCTCATGGATCATCACTGGAATAAAAGAAAATAGCATAAAAATGTTTGTGATCGGAAGATGATAGAAGATCTGATGCATGCAGGGATAGATAGGAAAAATATGTGATTCTGATGAAGTACGGTAACTGCTACCAGCTCGAAAACTCGTCTAGAAGAATAGACCATCAGAATGCACTAGAAACGGCTCCAATAGAGGTGCCCTGGCCTCTAGACTGAAATGGATGAGTGCCAGATCTCGTATCTGGTCTCTGAGGCACTGGATCTGGACCCTTGGGGGGGTTTTCTCACCTCCTGGGACATTGGATGCACCCAAAGGATTCCACCAATGGAATCTAATGTTATATGGCTCAAAATTATCATCTCTCCAAATGCAGAACTAGGTTAGAAGGAATTGCTCGGATCTGCTCTGATACTCTGCATGCAATCGCAAATGTCTGTCTGGAAGAGTTGCGCCCAAAATGGCTGGATGAGGCGATATGCAAGATTCCACTGTCAGAATCCGATGATAGATGGCTCAATAGAAGTGCCATGTTTGGATATCAACTGGGTTGGAAGGAATTTCTCAGATCTGCTCTAATACTCTGCATGCAACCCCAAATGTCTGTCTGGAAGAGTTGTACCCTAAATGGATGGATGAGGTCATATGAAAGATTCTACCATCAGAATCTGATGATATATGTCTCAATAGAAGCGAACTGGATGGATCTCAAATGGGTTGGAAGGAAACTACAATCTAGACTCGGATTTCGTGCATCTATCCAAACCCTCAAACTGACTTGCGCCCTCACTGGCTGAGTTGCGCACTCTACAATGGATACTCCTAAAAATTATGGTGAAATATCTGGATGGTATCTCCGATGGGCTAGTGTGTATCTCTCAACACCGAAATCGATCAATGGTGGTGGTTTCCTCCAGAAATCCACAAAACAATAAGGTCGTCTCTCTTCCTCCTCTGAGAAATCTCAACATCAAATCATAACAATGCACAATGAGGAATTAGGTCAAATTCCTCCCTTTATACCTTTCCCAATCTAATTCACCATTGACCTCACTTAATATAGGTGTTTTTCCTCCTAAGGTGAATAATTAATTAATTAAGTCCCCCTTTAGTGCCTTTTCATTCTAATTCTTTGTTGACTTAGGCTTAAGTGACTTTTCCTAAGTATTTTGGCTTAGTTCATCGTTTAGCCATCAATTCCTCCTTATTTCTCCATCTTGTTCCCTGTTTGTGCCTGACTATAGTCTATGGGAACACATAGACTACTAATTCACTCCCTGCTGGCCTACTCTTGGGAATGGGACATCACAACCCTAGTGACAAACTCTCCAAGATAAAGGATACAACCCATAACCTTCCCTCCAACCTTCTATTTGGCTCTTGAAGCCATTTCTACAAAGCTAAACTCATCATGTTCGACTGCCTTAACCTTATTTATTTTTAGCGCTACACCAGAAATAAAACTCTCTATAACACTTGGATCTATCAAAATATGAAGGGTTTGGTCAGAGACGATACTTGACGTCTCGAGCATAGTCGACTGGTGCTCTGCCTGGTGGTTATTCATCGCTGCATGAATCTTATGGGCCTTGCCCAAATCTCCCATGGTAGTGGGTCTGGCTGACCTAGATGATCTGGTCCTCTCAACTGGGTAGTCATGCTGGTAATGTGGCTCTCCACATTTCTAGCACCATGTCTTCAGTCCACTACTCCTGGTACCCGAAGTAGAAGATTATGGCCCACCAGCCTGGAACCCTGGTATGTTTTGTTGAACATGCCTAAATTGTTGTTGTTGTGGTCGACGTTGTTGTTGGTGCTATGGTCCTTTGTAAGGAGACCACTGTTGAGGCACTAGTCTCTGAAGTGTAGTGAATGTGGATCCTCTCGGAGTGCCTCAATACCTTGGTGCATGCCTAACTAGTTTTTGATGTTGTTGTGCACCAGATGTTTGTGGTTCGCCTTCTGGACAACATCATGCAAGGTTTGAGGCATCAGAATCCTGACTTTTGCACGAATGTTGACATTAAGGATGAAAATGAACTTATTGACCTTAACTTTCTTGGTATTCAGGTGTGGAGCATACCAAAGAAGCTCCATAAAATGGGCCTCATACTTGGGCATCGTACGGTCACCTTGTCGCAAGGCGTTGAACTCATTGAGCTGATGCTCAATGAATTCCTCAGACAGATACCTCTCCCGGAACCATTCCTCAAAAAATTCCCATGACACATCTTTGATGACCATGTTCAATTACAAATGGAGTGTCTTCCACCATACAAGAGCACTCCCCTTCAGTTGAAAGACCTCCATGTGGACCTTCATGTTGGAGGTATAGTTGCAAAGTGTAAATCACATCGCCATATTCTCCAACCATGCCTCAGCGGCTATGTCGTTTGGGGCACCAAATAACTCAGTAAATTTGACATTCTTGAGTTTGTGATGAATGCTACCAGTACCATCCAGGGCGTGTGGTGGACCCTCAAGAGGTGTTGGTGCCCTGGCATCATCTCTATCCAAACGGTTGATTGGTGCCTCAGACATCCTATGAAAGGACCTCATCAACCTAACCACATCACCCAAAGCTATATGTTCATGCGCAACAACCTATTCATCTCATAGGGGGTTAGACCCCTCAGGCATGGATGCTACTGGTGGTGTTGTGCCTCCTCCCCTAGCACCATGTCGTTTGCCTCCATGACATCCTCTAACCATGATTACCTACACGAATACAAATCAGTTTTAATTAGTTACATTTTATAATCAAGTATTCAATCAATGGAAGTAGTAGTGATCCCAAGTCATGGGTCAAACCAACTTTGATACCATACAATCCCACCCGTCGTTACGACAATAAGCAATCATAGAGAGTAAAAAAAAAATTGTTTTCTTTTATGTAGGAAAGTAATAATGAAAATACAATCAATCATCACAACTTGAAGACAAACACAATGCACACAATTCAGTCAACAAAAACACATAATGACCTAGCATACTAGCACATCAAGCAGTTGAATGCAACATACGAGAACCAATTAGATGAAAAATAAAGAGTACTACCCGCCCGTGATGTAACGATCCCACACGTCATTACAACAATAAGAAAGCATAACGAGTAAAAAATAATTTGTTTTCTTTTATGTAGGAAAGTAATAACGACAATACAATCAATCATCGCAACTCAAAGAGGAACACAATGCATGCAATTTAGTCAACAAACAAAAATAACGATCTATCATACTAGAACATCAAGCAGTTGGATGCAACATACGACATTCAATCAGATGAAAAATAAATACAACTACCTGCCCTTCCTACCCTGCAATGTTAGGACCTCTAGGACACATAAGAAACACTCAAGCCTAGGTTCCCATCAATTTTGACCATTTAAGGTCTCAGGGTTGGTGACTATTCTGAGGAACAAGGAGGTGTCTACATTCCCCCCCACTGATACAAGCAACCAAGCAGACCAAGATAACAACTACATCAACGATCAACTAAATTTTTATGCCATCAATCCTAACATCAAATAAACATGGCACGTGAGTAATCATTCTCATAACACGTCATAGACCACAGTATATCCAATTCACACAAGTGATTATCGGTTATCAATTATATTGCGTGCGAGCATTCTATTCAATTAATCCACCATTTACACATCAACATTTCAAGGTGCATGAGATATCGATTTTATTTGCAAGGTGCAAGAGAATACAATTAATACATCAACCATACTTCAACAATATTTAAAAGAGCAATAATCACCAAAATTCTAATTCAATCATGCATCAACAATACTCAATGGCGCAATAGTAATCTAATTATTAACCCATCATACATTAACAATTTAATGGCGTGAGTAGTAGTTGTTAAATCAACATACATCAACAAATTTTTAATAGCGCCAACATCCCAATGACTAAACAAACATTCCTTCCATTACATTCCATTTCGTGAGAAGCCTAGATCTAATCAATCATTCAATGCATCATAATTCCATAGTGTTCTAGGAGTCTATTACCTAAAACCATCATTCATTATATTAAATTTAAATTTGCAAGAGTAATCTAAAGGATAAAGTAAGACAATCTCTTCTACCTAAGTTGGAAATTACATTGGATTGTGAAACTTGCTTCACTCAACTTATAAAAGGTCATAAGGAAAGATATAAATAGACCAACTCACTCTTCCTTAAGGTGGGTTTCTTTTTGGTTTAGCAAGTATCATTGTATTTAATTGTTTTTACAAACTTGGTCGAGTTAAGAGAAACAATTTTTTTACAACCAGAAGGCTTCACAAAATAAAGAACGATAAAAAAAAATTTGTCTTTAAGGTTAAGGAATTCTTGACATTGTGTTCCTTGAGGAGACTTTGGTAAGAATGATGTAATATGTTTCTTAACCATTATAGTTTAAATAGTTAAGGTCAAAAGAGGAAAACCTGAAGATAGATCTTAAAATCAAACATTCCATAATGGAATACACGTTACCTTCCTACACATGATTATTAATCAAAATATGAGATAAAAAATTATGAAGGGAAGATATTCACCCCTTTTCCTACAAGTACAATATTAAAATACAAAAAAAAATTGTTTTTTTAAATAATGGAAATAACATTTAAGAAAAGAAATAACACTTCTATAAATATAACTCTTAATTGAATAATAATCAATTATATGTTCTCTCTAGTCATAAACAGATAATTTTCAACATTCTGAATTATTACTAGATCTACGTCGAGTGGGTAGAACCCACCCTAGCCAAAGATAATAAGGAAAGGGAAAACACATCTATGGTAGAGGAACACAATCATGCTCATAAAAAAAACAAAAAACAGAGAAGGTGTAAATGCAAGCAGAGATGATTATGTTGATATGCAAGGGAAATCCGCCAGGAGGATCTCAATTTTCTAAGCGAACAATTTTAGAAAACATAGCTACAATAAATTGCTCAAGAATGAATCATAAATCCTTACACTGTTAGAAAGATAAAAGATAGAAAAAATGTGGAGTTTCCAGCTAAACTATTGGGGGTTCCCACATGCCCACAGTGTACCATAAATGCCTACTCATTGGGTAAGTAAGTGGCCATCACAGAATTTAAGAAAAAAAAGGAAAACGTCAATGAGGAAATTAAATAATGAGTGGAAAAAAGGAGTATTGTTGAGGGATTCAAGGTAGACATTGTCGGGAAGAAGTGGTAGTACGTCAGGAGAATTTCAAGTAAAACCGCAGGGAAACTATAGGAAAACACCTGAGGAAAAGAATGAACACTGAGTGAACTACAAGACAATAGTTGTGCCTTTAAAGGTTATTTTTTTTTAGCGTAAGTAAGGAAACACTGGGACAAATCAAGTGTCACTCACCGAGGCAAAATCAGGAATTAAATCACCAGGAGGGAACTCTAAAAATGGGCGGATTTGGTCCACAGGATGCATAGAATACTGAGAAAATGTAGGTTGAACATAGAAGTGAACACACAGAGCCTTGGGTTCTCAAAAATGCAGAGGGAAATACAGGTCATTCACTAGGAATTGGGTGAACACATAGAAATCTTGAAAAAAAACACAAGAGTAAAACACCCATAAAATCCATCGAGAACGCTTTGCAGCAAGAGGCCTGGAGGGGACGTATTGCATTGCTGGGTGGTTTCTTTTTTTTTCTTGGAGAGATGAATCAAGATAAATTTCCAAGAAAATGGATAGTTGGGCAAGCTCATTTTTCTAGATCTAGGTTAATCCTTGACAAAACACATATCCCAAGGTTTAGGCATACCCAATTGGTGGCATCGTTATGTTCTTGTTGATATTTTTGGAGAAAGAGAAACTACTAGTGGGTAGCCAAGAAGAGAATCCTTCACAATCATGTCAAACTCCAAGGACCAAATGAAAACCCTACTGATATCAATGAATACTGGATGCATACTAACACACAACAAAATAATGTTCAAAGACCCTTTTTATGGCAACGCAACCAGCGTAATAACACATAGTGAATTAAAGTTCAAGGACAATTTTATTGCAGTGCAAACAAGCATAAAAAAAATATAGGAAAATAAATTCAATGGTCATTGTTGCAGTGCTACAGGAAACAAATATTGTTTGAATGGGAACTACTCTAGGTGAATCATGAAGTCATACCAATAAAAAAAAAAAACACAGATCATACAAATCAAAATCTTATAAACAACACAAGTACATGGATGTTCAAGGTCGTGGAAACAATGATGGGAATGTTCTACAATCTTAACCCAGGCTTCCACCCACAACACCACCCGAGTATACAAACAAGTGTGCATACACCATGATAGATATTCCTATATGAAAAATAACTACCTTTTCATTATAAAATTTGCACATGTGTACTGTGGCCAATGGCAAAGAACCGGAAGTGGTTGTCCCGCGCTTACGCTCCATCCAAGTCCTTCTTGCTAATCGATGAGACCTCATCGGTACCTCCTAGCCAACTCTAGGGGTACTCTTTTTTCCCTTGAGCCCCCTGAGATGCAAAGGGGCCATGCACACAATACCAAAGAATGATACCACTCGTTATCTGAGCTGGGTATCCCAACTCCCACAAGAGAAAATTCAGTCAAGATAAATTCCGGCAGTGTAACCTTACACATACCAAACGTGTTTTATACTCCTCCTCTGCCATCCTTTTTATAGAGTTTTATTAGTGATTACTTTCCAAAACCCTCATTAGATTATTTTTATTAAATTTAATTAGGATAAACCTCCTCCGTAGAAATGTCACCTGATCCCTTAGTTGCACCAGAAAATCAATTTATTAATTAATTAAATTCGCATATTTCCCTCACCCACCTAAAAGCGTTCCTAAAAAGTCTCCTCAATATCCCTTTTTTCCCTTATGTTTCTTAAATGACTGGTGCCTTTCTTAAAACCTAGTTGAGTTCACAATTAGAAGGTTCCGAAGACTAGATTTCCTACGAAGTTAGAAATTTCCCTTTTTCTTAAGTTTCCCCTTTTCTGCTTAGTTCAGATTTAGCAAGTTTAGATAAAAACAACAATTCATCCTTTTAATAATTTAATCGTCCATTAAAATTTTTACTTTAATAATTAATGTTTGAATTTTATTTACCCCCTTCTTGTTACATGTCTATTTAGTTTTGTTTTTATTGTGTTTGTGTTCACAGGTTCTACTTAGACCTAGGTTTTAAATTCACTAGGCTTGGTGACAGTTCTTAAGGGAATTTTTTTTTATTGAACTCTACTCATAACATCATTCATTTTAAGTCCAACCAGGTCCTAAGGAGGCATATTTTTCTAGGTACTAGGTTTATTAACTTACCATAGTTAAAATCGTGACGTGCCCTTCAGGACACACTACATGCTCCAAGGGTGCCACTTGTCTGCATTTTGTTTTTAATTGTGCGACATTCCCTTCAAAACACACTATGTGCTGAAAGGAGGCCACTTACCTTTTGAATGAATTTGGAAGACATCAAACCCTCGGAGTCAATACTTTGTCAACCGATCTTGTGGGAGACTAAGGGCCTCTAAGGAATAGGGACCATGCCTTATTGTGGGCCCTTAAAATTATCGTGAGCGACTGTCACACTCTGCCCTTGTGACATTGTGGATCTCTCGAACTAGGTAATCGTTAACCTACCGTTCAAGCCATGGAGGGAGTGCTAGTAGGTTGTGGCAGGGCTGTTGCCACACCTCTCCCTCAATGTCTCTTGTTGTCATGCATGACCCCTTCACTCCAAATGTGAGTCTGGTTTGAAATCTATCGTCATCCTGCATCCATCAATGAAACATGTCAGCTATAACAATCAACATCATAATATCTAGTCATATGTCACATATGTAATATCAAAAAAATTCAAACCATAGCATTCCACTCCCCGACTAGATCTAGTGTCCAAGGAGATCCATTGATTCCATCAGCATCCTCTAACATTCAGAGTCTTACACACTTAGGAGAACCCAGTCAATAACATGTGTCGATGTAAATATAACAAAAATAACATATCATCAGATCCACAACATCTCATAATCATAATAAAAACAACAAATCATATAATGAACTGGATCACTTGCATGCAAGTGTCCTCAAATAATAAGTCATCTTAGTGCGCGCAAGAGCGGGATGTTATAGATACAAGGATTTCTATATTAATAAGAAAGGAAGATGTGGGAAGTATTATGAGGTACAATTGGTTTTGGGTTTCTTCAATTTTATCATTAATAAACTAGCACCCCTTCCTTGCTCCTAAGGTGGAGGCCATATAAAAAAATTCATTATGCGCTAAGCTTCTAAGTTTACCGCTTGAATGTTGCTCAAAAACATTTCTTAGAGGCATCATGGATAGCTTCAAGAATACTTTGAATGTGGATATCTCCATGAATACAAGTGTAAAGAGAAAAATTGCAAAAATCATTATGGAGATGGACATAAAGGAAGACATCTTGGGATGTAAAGAATTAGTGGTGGGTTCTCGAATGAATAGGTAGATCCTTGACTATCTAAAAATCCATTTCATATGTGTTCGAAGAAACCTGGTATGGACATGTCATGGAAGAATGAAATTTGAGAAGAAAGAATGGAGGAGAAATATCCCTCATCAAATTGAATAAGTGAAAGGGGACTTAAACCCTATAGAAGGGGAGAAGGAAGAAGATAGAACCCATCTATATGAAATAAAAGTGTAGAAGAAACCAAAATGAACAGTGCAAGTTTCAAGAGATATAAAAGAAAAGAATCCAAAAAGAGCTCAAACCTTTCTTGACAAATATTTTCACAAAATTCCAAAGTTAAGCTCCCCAAAAAAATAGAGGGTATTCATAATGAAAACATTAATAAAGAGGAACCTAGTAATTTAGGTTCCATCCAAACAAATTCTTCATTACTTTGAAATGATGATAGATTTGAATTAGAGAATAATTGTAGTATATTTAGACACTTAGGAGTTAATTAAGTTCAACTTGGTCTATCCCCAGATGGGGTTCCATGCATATCAAATGGTTGTCGTGCAGACAACATGCAAGACAAGCTATTTATGAGGCTTGTCGCCACCCTATAATTCATTTATTGGATGGAGGACAATATTTATCGCGCTCTTGGGAAGGTTGGACAGTTCCCTCATGCATGTTTAATGGAGCTATTAGTGCACCATGACAGAGGGGTGATGATGGGTACGAGAGGCATGTGCAAGGTCACTTCAGATTCCTCAAAACTCCTCCATTTCATCCATTTTGGTTATGGATCATATCATTCAGCTATTTTTTCTCATTTGCGCTTTTCTTCGCTCAATCTCCTAGCGTTGTGCGCTCTTCTACTAAGTTCCACCTGACTTTCCTTATTTTACATGCCCTGTGAGTGTGGGAAGCCCAAGAGGGGTCCCTCTTGGTATTTCTATGCATGTAGGTAGATACACCTTCGCAAGCTAGCACAAGCTTCTTAGATTGCTTTGATTTGAGGAAATAAGGAGCCGAAGTCACCTCCCATGGCCTATGTGGAGGAGGAAATTCTAGAGGAACCAATTACAGTTCCACTAGACTCCCTCCTCTACACAGTTCCATACCACCATGACCGGCCCAGCACCAATCTCCCTGCAACTTCTACAATGATATCCTTGGAGGGGGAGACGTGTATAGTATAAGAAGAAATTCCCTGGGATGCTCTCTTGGATGAGCCTCCACTGCCCATGTCAACCATTGCCTAAGAGTCACACTCACCTTGCTTCATGGCACCAGAACATCTGGAGCTCATCTTTGAGATGTCGAGGGACATGATGGAGTAGCTCCACAAGCACACTCTCCTGAACAACAGACTTGACATGATGTTTGATGCCTTCTCGGGTGCACAAAGTCAACAAAGATGCCCAGCCTGTGCACAACCTTATGTCTTCACTCTTCACGGTGACACTCTAGATGGTAGGTTTTAATAGCTCTTTTAATCTTTAAATTTATTAGGCTCTTTGTACCTCCTCTGCAAAAAACAGGGATTTTTTGTACTACTGTTGATATTTCCTGTTTTGTGCTCTGTCAAAATTTTCTTTTCAGTCTTCTTGTTGCATGTCTAGATAGATCTGCCACAATACTCTTCTGCCACTTGCTAAAAGGGTGCCACTTGTTTCAGTTTCCACTAGATTGGCAGAACAGCGGGTGACTTTTATTTTTTGGCTAACCAAACAAAAGGGTGCCACCTGTTTCGATTTCCACTAGTTTGGTAGAACAGGTGGAAAACTCGGAAACTTGATCTGATATGTACAAATGAATGTTGTTTTTTTAGGAATTCACACTTTTTTATTTACAAAAAAAAAATAAAAAAATCAACTTGGTCTAATGTTTCTTTAGTGTTATTTTGTAATTATCTAATATGATGATCATGATTATTTTCTAGACATAAAGTGATTTGACGCTTCATCTTCTTACCAATACTAACAACACTTGGTCCATGGATTAATACCTTATTGGTCCATGATATCTATTTAAATAGCATTGTGGGTCATTTATTGATGATTGATTATGATGATTTCATATGTAAACTATTTTCTTTTTTCATTAATATATTTCCTCAAGTGGCCATGTTGGTTGCAGTCGTGAACTATTTATATCTTTGAGGATTTTAACCATGTAATACACTAGTGTATTAATCTTTAATTTTTTTGTCTGAGAAATTACCTTAATATGTTAGAATTGTGTTGATACAATATGCTTATCTAACATGGTATCAAAACTCCTATGAAGACCTACTCTCGTTGTTGATCAATAACTTGAACCTATGTCATTGCATGCAACAAAATATTTATGGATTATATTGTTTCTAAGCATTTATGGGTCGAATATGTGATGGATCTAATACATACAAAACATCATTTTGTATTGGAAAAATTTTTTGTTTCACCCAAAAAGGATTTCATTTTCCCAAGATGTGACCAAATATACAACCATTTGTTGGGGTCCATGTATGAATGATTTATTCACCCTTTTTCCTACATTAATTCATCAATCTGGGTGCATATCCTTTTAAGGAAATGTGCAAGGTATATGTAGGAGCAAGAGCACAATCCGTTCTGACCAAGGGTTCACAATTAAGATTCAAAACATTGATGAGAAACTAGATCAATTACAACTTCAGAAAATCAATCATAAAGCATTGTAATAGCAAG
>SNQJ01S0070146.1:30089-40979 GCA_010110895.2 Picea sitchensis
TAATTAGTTTTTTTTTTTTCATAGGTTCTACTTAGACCTAGGTTTTAAATTCACTAGGTTGGCGATAGTTTTTAAGGGAAATTTTGTTATTAAACTTTACTCATACCCTCATTCATTTTAAGGTTGACCGGGTCCTAAGGAGTCATAGTTTTCTAGGTACTAGATGTATTAACTTACCAGTTAAAATCATGATGTTCCCTTCAGGACGCACTACGTGCTCCAAGGGTTCCACTCGCCTCTTTCTGTTTTATTTGTGCGACATGTCCTTCAAGACGCACTACGTACTCCAAGGGTGCCACTCGCCTCTTAACTGAATTTGGTAGACATCAAACCCCTGAAGTCAATACTTCGTCAGGTGATATTGTGGGAGACTAAGGGCCTCTAAGAAATAAGGACCTTGCCTTATTGCACGCCCCTTATAATCATCGTGAGCGACTATCATAGTCTGCCCTTATGGCATCATGGGTCTTCTTGAACTAGGTAATTGTTAACCTACAGTTCGAGCCACAGTGAGAGTGCTAGTAAGTTGTGGCAAGGTTGTTGCCACACCTTTCCCTTAAATTCTTTGGTTGTCATGCGTGACCCCTTTACTCCAAATGTGAGTCTGGTCGGCAAGCTATCGTCATCCTGCATCCATAAATGAAACATGTCAGCTATAACAATCAACATCATAATATCTAGTCATATGTCACATATGTAATATCAAAAACATTCAAACCATAACAGTCCACTCCCTGACTTGATCCAGAGTCTAAGGAGATCCATCGATGCCATCGGCATCCTTTAACATCCAGAGCCTTGTACACTCAGGAGAACTCAGTCTATAGCACCTGTTGATATATATATAGAAAAAATAACATATCATCAGATCCACACATCTCATAATCATAATCAAAACATCCAATCGTCTAATGAACTGGATCACTTACACACAAGTGTCCTCAAAGAATAAGTCCACTCAGTGCGTGCAAGAGTGGGATGTTACATCATCCTTGTTTGTTATAATTTTCCCAAGGAAATCCTTAAGTCCCTTTCTCAGTGATCACCTCATCATCCATTATTGTCCCTCTTAGTTAGCTACATTTGATTCATGATATGTTGCACCTCATGTCAGTTTCTATAGGGTCTATCATTTATTGTCTCTAGTGGACCTCTACCTACAAACTTCAACACATTTATTCAAAGGGATTGGTTTAGAGGTCTTATGTATGTCATACCCATTTATTTCATTGACAGGTAACCTTGAACTAGGCAAGGAGAGTCATCATTTCTTCTTGACTTAGTAGTTTCTCACATGCTCAATGCCAACTCATCATCACACGATTGAAATTCATACACATTGATGGTTCATATGTCCTATTTCTACTTGAATACCATTGAACTTTGTTGATCCTATGATCCTATATTGATCCTTTGTGTCCCATGATCCTATATGTTATACCTCCATTCAATATTCCCCCAAGGATATTTCCATTAATGCCCCACCCATGGTCACATATTCCATTTAGCATCATTAATTCCACTCATCTAGGATCAAACCACTTGGTTGCACTTGTTCATGGCACCTATCTCTTTTCTTGTAATGTATCCATATTCATCCATTATTTTCTTGCACCTATCTTCGACCATTGTAATCTTGATTTGTCTTTTATGGTCTTCAATCCTATTTACACTCGAAGTTATAATCAAAATTCCATTTATTATTGTTGACCATATCTATTGGTGTTTCATAGTCACTACCCAAGTCATCCTTGTTTGTTATGATTTTCCCAAGCAAATCTTTGAGTTTGTTTCTAGGTGATCACCTCATCATCCATTATTGTCCCTCTTAGTTAGCTACATTTGATTCATGATATGTTGCACCTCATGTTATTTTTTATAGGGTCTATCATTTCATGTCTCTAATGGACCTCTACCTACGGACTTCAACAAATTTATTCTAAGGGATTGGTTTAGAGGTCTTATGTATGTCATACCCATTTATATCATTGGTAGGTAACCTTGAACTAGGCAAGGAGAGTCATCATTTATCCTTGACTTGGTAGTTTCTCACATGCTCCATGTGAACTCATCATCACATGATTGAAATTCATACACATTGATGCTTCATGTGTCCTAGTTCTACTTGAATATCATTGAACTTTGTCGATCCTATATTGATCCTATGTGTCCCATGATACTATATTGAACTTTTCTAGCTTTTAGACAATCCTTTCTACTCATATGCTTTTCTCACTCTCCGCAATATTTTGTTTTCACGACATTTGGATGAGAAAAAATGATATATTTACACTATATGTGTTAGCACATGTAAATTTTAGTAAAAAAATTACAATTTTGGCCAAGTTGGATTTTGCAAGGTGATGGTGTTATGTTTGGGATTGAGTGCATTGTTTTTCAAGGTTAAAACCTTCAAGTTCATTTGGGAAAACTATTTATGAATTTGGAAAATAATAAAAAGGGGGGGAGAGGGGGGGGCGCGGGGGGGGGCTAATGTTATAGGATTATTATTATCTTGGGCCTTTAATAGAGCTTAATAATGTTTTATAAAATTATTGGTTCCGAAGGTCCAATCTCCAAGTCAAGCATTCAGGCCAAATGTAAAGCCAGACATCTAACACAACACATAACTCAACACTAAATCCCATGCTCAATTCAAGCACAAGTCACAAGGGAGGAGCCCACAAGGGGCATTATTTTCTCAACGCGTCGAACAATAAATGTAAGGCATGTGCAAATAAACACCATGAATCTCATTTGCACCATAAATGTGGGATAAATGCACACATGTAAATAAAAAGGTGCTAAATCGTAAACACAAATAAAGCACTCAAACCTCAGCATGCAAGTGTCAATATCCATGTACAAATGTTAGAGGAGATTGCTTAGGTGTCAAAGGGGATTTGTATTCAAATGTTGTGCACCCAAAAATCAAAACAAACCTCCAAAGTTGAGTATTTAATCATCAAACTGCAAAGTTTTTTTATGGAAGCGTCATGGTGCCGTATCTTGAAGGCTGCAAGGATTCCTTGAAAATTAGTTGTAGAGAAATTGGAAAAGCTTGATAAACAACATTTACCATCTTGGCAAAAAGGACCATTATGTAGAATACTTTGAAGAAGATTAGTTTTGACTTGGAAACATTGGTGGAGCCAAGCATGGAGCATGTTGTGTTGATGATTACTCAGCTACAACACTTGGGGTTGATTTTCTCATTCACTCTGGTCATGGTTATTTAGGAAATGCAGTGGGTATGTGTGGACTTCTTTAGACCTCGGTCTTCATAAATTCCAATGACTTAATCTTCCATAATGCACACTAAGTTTATGAAATCTCATTAATACATGAAGGGAGTTCACATGGAAACTACTTCAAGGTTGAGATTCTATTATTCTCTTGTAAAAAGAGTCCACGGGGATGCATTTAAAAAAATGACAAAAAGAGTAAACTTAAGCTTCTATAATTCCATTCGAGAGTTCAGGAAACCTTTCTTGCACTCATACATTCCTCACTATTTTCTCACCATATTTACATTTTCGTATGGCCAACCACAATGGATATTTCTTAAGTTATCGAGAGAGTTGGAGATCAAGCCTACAAGGAATAAAAGGGCCCTCATAAGGAACACAAAAAATAATAGGAGGATGAAGTAGAAGAAGAAATAATCCCAAAGAAAACTAGGAGGAAAACAAACAAGGCCCTTTAATTCCCTAATTATTCTTTATATATACCTAATCATGTGTTTTAGATCCATAATTAGGCCACAAATATCCTTAATTAAGACATATGGATACATGTTAGGCCCTAAATATACAATCAATCCTTGTAACTCCAAAAATAGGACATGTAGATCCATAATTAGGCCCTAAATATATGGATTAAGGGAACACTCAATGGTTTATAGACTTAAACTAGGGCTTGGGACATAAGGGCCATCATTTTTACACCTACTCCTCGAAATTTGGATTGTATTCCTGCACCCTCAGGAAAAAATTGTCCTTTCTATAAATCATGTCTTATATTTTAGGGACTTGTATATGGATTCTTAGCCCAAAAAACATTGATAATAAGAAAAATCATTATTTTTTGGCCCAACCCATGTCACATGCAAAAATTTCACATGTATCTAAATTCCAATTGCATTCATTTTACCACCAGTGGATTACATAACAGAAAAAGAAACATGTATTAAGATTAAATAATATTTTTTGGAAATTTAACCTCCAACTGGCTACAAACAAGTGATTTTATGCCTATCCATAGGCATTTATTGTATATTCCACCACCAATCCAAGGTTGTGATACCACAAGGAAAAACATCTAGCTATTGTTTCTAGTTCACACACATAGCACATCCCACCATGCTTATAAAATAATTATACTAGACATCTACCTCAATTTCTCACAATGGAATCTCCTCTAGAGTTCACAATGAACCTTTCACCAACAAGAAATATTCCCTCCCATCCTTCACAACACCAAAAAAGGAATTCCCTTTCTCTGCAACATAGTCCCTCGGGAAAAAAAACTCTTATCGTGTGCAAAGTTTTAGTGAAAAGGAAGGCACATTCATTAATTATCATTCATCTTATCTAAACAAAATAAGCTCACAAAGAACATYAATTCTTCTATATTTGCATAAGAGATCATTCTTCACAAGCATTAATTATTCACTATCAAGATGGACAACAARCTAGCATTAAGGGAGGGATGGAACTCTCAWATCTGTATAATTTAAAGTAGACCCTAGAAGGGTAACTCATATCTATGGAGGCTTMAAAATGTTATTTTCCTGAACTTGCAATGCAAGTCGGTCAAACCAATTGACTCACTTACAATTGATCAAGTTTCCTACAAACAAAATTRAGAATCTTCAACAAGAAATGGAACATCTAAATTAAATTATGATGAAGTGAGGCGAATAGGAAAACAATATGAAATGCTATGAAAGGAAAATAGGAAAATAATGGTGAACCATTGATTCATTTTAGAAAATTCTCTTAGAAGMAAATAGGTAAACTATGGTGGTCCATCAATCTTGTGTTTTAGAAGGGTTTCCAAACATGACATTAATGAACCCTTTTTTATAATTAGTTTATTTGATAATTTCAATTTCACAACCACCAACCTTATAATGAGGCCCAACTCTCCCTTTTTTCATGTCATTAACCAAAGGGATGTTTGCAAAAGAATTGAATGGTGTGGGAAATAGTATCCCTAAGAAACAAAGAAAAAAATAGATTATTGATCATTTAATGAAATTTTTGCCATGGTCTCTTAATCATTTAATGAAAGTATTTGTGGTCTCTTGACCATTTAATAACAATATCATTGGTCTCATTTTAGATATATTAGTCAAACAAGGAGTTTATGTCATCCATATCTTATTTCTCCCTTGCTCAGTGGTAGTATGCCACCTACATGGGCTTCCTCAAGTTAGCACCCTATTGCATGTTGGTATCCATGCCATTTTTTCCCCATTGGGATTAAGAATCCATATAGTCTACATCCCAAAGAGATCCTTATGATTCCTTCTCATTTTGTTGGTTTTTTCTAAGGACTCACAAGCGAGGAGTTTATATTAGTCATGTCATTAACCAAAGGGATGTTTGCAAAAGAATTGAATGGTGTAGGAAATAGTAGCCCTAAGAAACGAAGAAAAAAATAGATTCTTGATCATTTAAAAAAATAGTCTTCCTCTTAATTATTTAATGAAATTCTTTGTGGTCTCTTTACCATTTAATAACAATATCGGTGGTCTCTTTTAAGGTATATTAGTCAAACACTTGGTGTGTGAAGATTTAAATAATCATATTTAAATATCCATGATAAATGAATATATGGTAGTCCTTGTGATTTTTTGTTTATTTAGTAATTATGACTTAATACAATAGCTATCTTGGTTCAAGACATTGTCCAGTTGATCTCCTTGAATAATATTAGTGTTGCACATTGTCCAGTCTTTAGGAACTAAAAATTTTATGGGAGTACATAATATGGAATTAATGGAGGGGGTTGATAAATCAATTGTTGACATTATGATAGCCAATGGAATAGAATTTATTGTTTCTTGTTCTCCTTCCTACAAAGAAAATAATAAATGATATACCTAGATATATTCCCGCTTATTACAATAAATTAAGAATAACAATCTTAGAAGCGAGTATCAAAGATGCAAGAGTTGATGTAAGACATTAAATGAACTAGTAAGTACAAGATGTTTAATTGTAATGAGTAATTGGACACATGTAAATCTATAATGACCCCAATCGTTACGACTACAAGCGAAGCAAAACGTGAAAAAAAAAATGTTTTTAGGCAAGAAGGAAATGACGACAACAATTAAACCACACAACCTGATGACGGACACCACGCACGCAAATCAGGCAACAGACAACAATGACTCAACACACTAGCACATCGAGCAACTGGGAGAAACATGAGAAAATCAAAGACAGATAGAAACGACTACCCTCCCGACACAAACACGAATACGCCTACAAGCTAAAGGACAACATCAACCACCCGACACGACGGCTTCGACGACCAGTAACTAGAAAACCTCTACGATGGGNACAAAATCTGAATCTTTTGTTAGCAATTGAAAAAGTGGATGTGCTACTTTAGAAAAAATTTCTATAAAACACCTGTAATAACCAGCACAACCAATAAAGCTGCGTACTTGCATGGGAGTTTTGGGTGTCGGGAAATGTTGAATTACCTTTGTCTTTGTTGGTTCCATCCAGATTCCTTTAGCTGAGAGAAAATGTCCCAGAACAACTCCCTCCTCCATCATCATATGGCATTTTTACATACTTAGAGAGACATGTGCTTGTATACACCTTTCGAGAACTTTTTCTAAATTTTTCAGCCCTTCAAGAAATGAATCCCCATATGGAGTAAAGTCATCCATGTAAATTTCAACACTGTGATCTACCAAATCAGAGAAGATTCCCAAAAATGCCCTCTGGAACGTTGCAGGAGCATTACACAGGCCAAAAGGAAGGACCAGGTATGTGAATGTTCCCCAGGGGCATGTGAAAGTGGTTTTATCCTGATCTTCAGGAGCTATCTGGATCAGGTTATACCCACTAAACCCATCTAGAAAAGGAAAAAACTTTTTACCAGCCAATGTGTCCAAAACTTGATCAATAAATGGCAAAGGAAAATTTTCTTTCTGCGTTGCCTTATTTAATTCTCGATAATCCACACATATCCTCCATTTACCATTTTTCTTAGGGACCATTACTAATGGGGAGACCCATTGGCTATCTGATATGGGTTAAATAAAACCTATGTTTAGTAATTTCTGAAGTTCTTCTTTCACAATATTTTTCAATGTGGGGTTCATCCTTCTCTGAGGTTGTCTCACCGGAAGACAATCCTCCTTAATGTATATATGATGGGTACATAAATTAGCAGGAATCCCCTTCGTATCTATATAATCCCAGGTGATGGCTTCTTTTTGCTTCCGAAGGACATCCATGAGTTCCTTCTTCTAGGATTCTGACAGGGTTGGATTAATATTCAGGGTTTTTCCTGGTTCTAGTTCCACTGGGACACTTTCACTGGGTGCATCAACAGGTAGCTCCTCTGATCCTTCTACTGTTTCAATTGTTTTCTGAGTCTCATAGCTTAGGATAAATTCTATGAATTGTTGATTTGTTTCAGAAATGGAGCAAGGATCATCCATAAAGGAGGTGATTACATCATCTTTCGATTCCATTTTCAACTGAAGGGCTTGTCCAATAGTCAGGACTGGTCTCAATTCCTCATTTTTCGTTTTGAGCTCTTTCCTAGATAAAATTTTCTTGCCTCCTACTAGTTTTATGGATGGGTTTGGTTCTACAGGTGGATATAACACTAATTTCTTAATGTTGTGCCCATTTTAAATAACCATGTGCCCTAATCGGCACCCAATGTAAGCATCTGCATTAGCCAACCATGGTCTACCCAAAATCAAAGGATGGTTGCCCACTGAAGATTGTGTTTGTAATACCAGGAAATCTATGGGAAAGTTCCATGAATCCACTGAAATTGTTACATCTTCCAACTTTCCTACAAGGTTTGACTGTAGATCGGTCTGCCAATTCCAATATTGTAGGTGTATGTTTCAAGTTACAAAGACCTAATGCATGCATGGTTTCAGTGGTGATAACATTGATGGAAACACCCAGGTCTACCAGCACATTCAGAATATGTACCCCATTAATTTGTATTGTCATAATTGGGTTCCCTAGATCTCCATACTTTTCAGGCATTGACTTTCCCATCATGAAATCTGATAATTTTTCCATAACATGAATGGTAAGGGGGTCTTTGGATTTCTTTGCAGGTTTCTTTGAACAATATTCCGTAAGAGTCTTTGCATATATTGGCACATCCTTCATAGCTTGTAACAAGGGAATTTTAACAAATAAGTTCTGCAATTCTCCTAATAAATCAAATTTAGCTCGAGGGCTTGATTTACTCAAAGTTAGTCTCTCTAGGTAAGGTGGTTCAGATTGATGTTGTTTTACAGGAGGCATCTGGTTTCTATCAGTTTGTTTTGGCTCTTTATTAATTGGTTTTGATCCCTTACCTTCACTATCGAGTTGTTCAATGGTAACTGGAGGAGGTTGAACATTAACTATCCACCCTGATCATATATTCATTTCATACAACTCTATAGTGGAAATGTTATATGAAGGTAGGTTAAGAATGTCAGCTTGATGAGCTCCCTTACTATTACGATTCATATCGGGTTGGATTGGGAGTTGAGGATGGGTAGATTGATTACCCGGAGGCACATTAGAGGGTAGTTGGAGTTGTTGCTATGGCATCGGCTGAAGAAACTGCCCAGGAAGGGATCCTTGCCAAGTTAGAGCCCATGGGGAGCTCGAACTGGCTTGAGGGTTCCACTGCTGCCAAGGTGGAAACTGGTATTGTGGCCACACGGAAGAATAGGGCATGGACTGAGGATTCATATTAGAATTATTGAAATACTGAGATGGATATGAGTAGATACCTTGATTTCCCATCGGTGGTCGAGGCTGCCATGGCTTTCTAGACCCCATGACGTACAGTTGCTCCATGTCTTTCCCCATCCCTTGAAATACTATTTTCAGGCCTGGCAGGGAGGGGCATGAGCTTGTTACATGATTTATCTCGCAGATTGCACATTCCTCTATGGAGTTTAGTGGACATTCCCTCTCTATATTCTTATTTCTACACGTTGGGAAAAATATCACCATGGTCCTGTACAATTCCAACTACTTCTGTTTTACTTGTAGTGTATCCATACGTACCGACGGGGTGTTGAGGATTTCTTCTTTCGTAACACCTCCTCTAGACCCTTTTACTGAGTGAATCCCTTGTCTGTTTCTTGCAATCCCCATCGAGCACTGAACGCATAATTCACAGATACCTTCAAATCTTTCCTTAGAGATGTCTCTCTTTCCCACAATGTTCAATAGTTCCATCGAGTCCTCACGGAAAGATTGGAGGAGGATAATTTTTAAAATTTCCTTATCCAGGTCAAAGTGACCTGACCTCTGTAAGGTGTACTTGAATCGTTCCACACAATTTTCCAAACTCTCATCTTCTTTTGGTGCGAACTCAAAAAGTTCCTCCTTAATGTTCCAGGATTTACAGTAATCCTGGTATTTTTCCAGAAAAGTTGTCTACATATCATTGCATGTGGAAATAGAGCTTCCTCCAAGGCCCATGAACCATCAAAAATCCATTCCTTTTAATGTAGAAGGAAAATTTTTTAACTTTTAGGCCTCTGTCATGTAGTCATACCCCCGGTACACTATGTCAAACTCGAATAGAAATGTGTCGGGATCTTCTGAAACAAGCCCATGAAAGTTTGGTAAGGATAATAATGGAATAGGCTTTGTGGGTGCACCAGCTCCCAGATCCCCGATTGGAAAATCAATATTGAAGGTTGTGGGAGCCATAAATATCTTCCAATAACCGCTGGGTATTTCACCAGGCTCTGTAGGAGATGGTTGAAGCTTCTTTACCACTTGGATTTGAGTTTCTTTAGCAACACTTCCCCGGTCCCTTGGTGATGCAAATACTCCTTTGACCCCTTCTCCTGCGTCCTGATGACTTGATTCCTCGGCTACACCCTCCTCTCTCTTGCTAGAGTGTTCTGACTCTATCAAGGTTTTGCTTGCGACCTCTCCCCCCTCTGTTACTAGCATAAGATTTCCCTGGTCAGGTATACTACTAGTTGTTTCTTCAACTACTGGAGGGACCTGATGTGTCGTATCACCAAAGAATGTTGTAGATAGCACTGGTTGATCTACTGATTGTCCCTCAGACTAAACTCTTCATGCCCTTGTTCTCACATCTGTGCGAGAGGATGTTTCTGATTCAGCCTTTGCTATAATCTACTCGATGTAGGTCTTTCTTCCCAAATTTGGTCCTCCCCTCTTTGGGGCTCTCCCTCTGCCCGTGTTATTTGGTTCTTTATTCATACAAGTGTTGGCATGATGGAAGGTATTGTGATGGACCTACAATGCTTAGTCTTGAAGTAAGGTGTCAAAGGATCATTCCTTCCCCAATACGAAAGAACTTACCAAAAGGAAGGTAGCTAAAAAAAAACAAGAGTCTAAGGTTCAGGGCCCGAAGCAGGGCATCAAAGGACTCCTCCCTCCCCAAGACAAGAACCAGGAAAAAACACACACCATGAGAAGACCTAATACTTTCCAAATCTGAAGTAGGGTGTCAAATGACTCCTCCCTCCCTAGGGTAAAAGCTAGCGTTTCCCAAAAAAAAAATACAAGGGTTTGAAAGAAGTAAATCTAACTCAGGGTTTGGAGTAGGGCATCAAAATACTCCTCCCTCCCCAGGACAAGAGAGTGGCCAAAAACAGAAAAGCAAAAATAAAAACAAGCGGAA
>SNQJ01S0070146.1:40989-69084 GCA_010110895.2 Picea sitchensis
GTAATAAAAGGGTGGTATCTTTGTGTAAATATATAAAAAAGTGAACTATAATATTGCGGTTTCTAAAACTTACAATCTGTAAAATACACAATTTGTTGTCTAAATATATTAAAACATTATGTGAATGTTGGGTAATAACGATCATAGGTAAATATCAAAAAGATATCGTTGTGTACAGATGTCATTGTTTGTCAATCTTACTGGCTAACAATATTATTGCTATCATTTATTAAATGCTTGGTATCGTCGCACAATACATCTAAATTCGTTGTCAATAGAATTGATATCAACAATAATCAGTTATGGAATTCGCTGCAAAGACATCGTTGACTTATAAAATTGTTAAATCGAAGTCAATAGTCATAAAAAGCAGAGTAAATAATTGCATCCCAAAAGAAACGCAGAGGAAATATCGTCGTGGTAAAAGCATGTAAAAAGGGGAGATAAGAACTCTATAAACTCTATATCGTTGTTGAATGGAACATTGTTTGTGTATTAACACGCAGTCAATAACATATGTAAAACTCAGTCAATATAAATGCTATCTAAAACATATGTAAAATGCATTCAATAACATAAGTAAAATGCAGTGAATGTAACATATGTAAAATGCAATGAATATGTAAAACACAGTCAATATAAACGTTGTCAACAACATATGTAAAACGCAGTCAATAACATAGGTAAAACACAATCATTATATATTACAATAGCATTCACCACATCAAAAAAACATTGTCAAAGACCATTCCAAGTACTGGCATTAATTTTTTAAATCACAGAGGTGATATACAACAAAGTGTTGGGGTTTATCAATAAAATTGCAGAGGTTATACCAAGAAATTACAGGGATAAAGCACAGAGATAATCACGCAAAAATACAGAGATACTCATCACAAACAAGCTCAAGGACCAATCATTCGGAAATGAATCAATCAACGCAAGGATCATCATTCACAAGGAGGGTGCAAGGATTAGAGATCAATCAGAAAGGAAAACACTGAGATAAGGAAAGGACATGTGGTTGGGAAAAACTTATCCTCCACTCATCATCCATGCACAGAAAAGCAGGGCATTTGAATCTATAGGTCTTTAAACACTGAAGTGATGACCATCGATTTGGCTCCTGGCCGATTGCTCAGGCACGGACTGATGACTAAAGGGATAAGGAAAAAACACAAATTGTTTCGTAATAATCAATAAAACAAACCTAGAAAGATCATAGAAATCAGGGTTGGGTTCGCCAAGGAAATCAATTCAAAATGCAGCAAGTGTAAGGCTGGGATGACTTTAAATTCATTGATTATAAAATGCTAAGTAAAACATGATATTTACACAAAATAAGTACAGTAATGAAAATGCAGGAACAATATTAATCTACCATTCAAAATAAACACATGCGTACCATAGCCAAATGTGATAGCTCTGAGTCGTCGTCTCGCGCATGCTCCATCCAGCTCCCGCTTGTCGATCGATGTGACCTCATCGGTACCTCCCCCTGAGCTAGGGGTACTATTCTTCCCCCTGAGCCCCCCAAGCCGCAAAGAGGCCACGCACACAATACCATAGAATCGCTAGCACTCAGCTCGCCTCGCAAGGTCGAGCTACCATTCGTTACCTGAGCTAGGTATCCTAACTCCCACAAGATAAGTTCAGTCAATACAAGATTCAGTAGCGTAACGTTACGCATAAATATCAGATCCATACTCCTCCTCCACCACCCTTTTTATAGAGTATTTAAGTGATTTCTTTCCCAAATTCCCATTTAATTTCTTTTTCATTAAATTAATCAGAAAAACCCTCCCCTGTACACATGTCACCCATCCCCCTAGTTTCACCAGAAAATTAATTTTATTAATTATTTAATTATTCCTATTTCCCTCACCCACCTAAAATCATTCCTAAAAATGCTCCTTGGTGTCCCAATATTCCCTTACAAATCTTAAATGACTTACGCCTTACTGAATTCCTAGTTGAGTTCAAAAATAGCAAGTTCCCAAGGCAAGATTCCTTACTAAGTTAGACATTCAAAGTTTCCTATTTCTTTTAAGTTTCCCTCTTTTCCCCTTTTTAACTAAAACTCAATTTAGCAAGTGTAGAAAAACAACCATTTTACCCCTTTGTTTTTAATTAAAAATTAAATTAGCATATGTAGATAAAACAATCATTTGTCGTCTTTTCTTTTTAACTAAAATTAAATTAGCAAAATTAGATGAAAACATCCATTTCCCTTTTAAAATTTTAACCCTCCATTATAATTTCGACTTTAATAATTTAATTGGATTTATTACCCCCTTCTTGTTACATGTTTAATTATGATTATTATTTTTTACCACTTGTGTTACTTAGACCTAGATTTTAATTTCACTAGGTTGGGCGACATTTTTATTAGGGAAATTGTTTTTTAATCTTATTTTTCACATCATTCATTTTAAGTAGATAAAACAATCATTTGTCGCTCTTTTCTTTTAACTAAAATTGAATTAGCAAAATAGATGAAAAACATCCATTTCCCTTTAAAATTTTTAACTCCACAGGTACTGACTTTAATGTTCTAATTGGATTTTTACCCCTTCTTGTTACATGTTTAATTATGATTATTATTTTTACCACTTGTGTTACTTAGACCTAGATTTTAATTTCACCAGGTTAGGCAACAATTTTATTAGGAAAGTTTTTTAATCTTATTTTTCACATCATTCATTTTAAGTTCGTTTAGGTTTATTCACTTACCGCTCAGGAATGGATGTGTCTTCAGACGCATCTAGGGTGCCCAAGGTACCACTCACCTTTCCCCTTTTCCCCACATGTTCCTTCTCAGATTTAATTCTCACATGCTCTAAAAGGGTGCCACTCGCCTCCTTTTGTTTTCCTTGCGCGACGTGCCCTTCAGGATGCACTACATGCTCCAAGGGTGCCACTCACCTCTTGACTGACTTGGTAGACATCAAAAACCCCTGGAGTCAATAATCCACCAGGTGATATTGTGGGAGACTAAGGGCCTCTAAGGAATAAGGCCCCTGCCTTATTGTGCACCCCTTAGAATCATTGTGAGCGATTGTCACAGTCTGCCCTCACGACATCGTGGGTCTTCTCGAACTAGATAATTGTTAACCTATCATTCGAGCCATGGCGGGAGTGCTAGTATGTTGTGGTGGGGTTGTTTTCTACACCTCTCCCTCAAGTCTTTGGTTGTCCTGCGTGACCCCTCTACTCCACATGTGAGCCTGGTCAACAAGATATCGTCATCCTGCATCCATCAACGAATCATGTCAGCAATAATAATCAATCATCATAACATCTAATCATATGTACATGTGTCACATCAATAACATTCAAACCCAACAGTCCTCTCCCTTACTCGATCCAGAGTCCAAGGGTCTCATCGATGTCTCTGAATCCTCAATGTCCAAAGTCCTACACACTCAGGAGAACCTAGTCAATAGCACATGTCTATGTGAATACAACAAAATAACATATTGTCAATCCATAATGTCTCGCAATCATAATCGAAATACTGATAGTATAATAATCTGGATCACTTGCAAGCAAGTGTCCTCAAGGATAATTTCCCTCAATGTGTGCAAGAGCGAGATGTTACACAAGACAAAAACCTTGATAAATATTATTGTGGGTAATGGATTGCACTGGAAGGAAGGAGGACTCATTTTTCTAATATGAGCAATAGTAGGATGCAATCAAGGAGGTTGATCCTAGTACTACAAGGGCATATTTTTATGGTGTTGATTAAACAATTAACGAAAAAGAGGGATTTTTCATCACAACTATGACACACATACATTGTATATACAATGTAGAACCTGAAAGAAAAATGAAGGTTGATGCAAATTACTTAAAACTTGTGTCAACCAATTTGTGTACTTTGAAAGAAAAATAGGGTTTATGGTTTACATGATGAATTGATGATGGAAATAAGTGGGTGTGTGAGTCAAATTTGAGTCCATAAACCCTCCCATATCATTAAGCCATGTGAATATTCTATCCATGTTAAATTTCAGTGCATACAGAAAAAGATGGATTTTTCATCACAACAAAAAGATCAAATGAAACGAGGCCAAGATCGGATATATATTAGAGTGGGTGTGTGAGTCATATCTGAGTTTGGAAACGCACATTATTCTTGCGACATAACTAGTCATGGGCCAAAGTCCCATGTTTTCAAATAGTTTCAATGAAAATTCTATAGAAATGACAAACACGTTCATCGAAACTTCATTGATGCAATACTATGACAACAATATTGATGACATCTACGATCATGATGGTAAAAAAATGAATAAGCTTCTCTTGGTTTCAAGAATAATTTATCCTCTATTGAACAAGGCCAGCCACATGAAGGTCGAAGCTCATATGGCCCCTCCCCTCCCCCTCACATCACTCTCAATTGATCCCCAATACCCAATCTATAAAATAGAAAATAATCGAAAGCAACGTCCTAGTAAGATTCATGCATAGAAACTACAAAAACAAAAATTAATGAAGGTAAATGAAATTATGTGTTTATAAATGATATTTTTAGTTTACCACATACTTTAGTATATTGGCGACTATTTTTCAGGTTTCACATAATAATTAAACAACATGTAACATAGGATACAAAAACATCGCATAAAACTTAAAAACATGTAATTAACCCATGATATTATAAGTAAATTATTTTAAGAGAATAATTCATACAAATTAAAATATATAGTCATGTACCTTATCCAACTCAACATCTGTATAATAATCCTTATTATGTATCTTGTTCTTCTTCATCAAACTCGACATATGTATCATCATCCGATTCAGAAACGGTGTTGAAATGATTGACAATGTCATCATCGTCATCAATGTCATTTTTGAGCATATTTTCATCGACATCATCATCAAGAATTGCAATAGTGTCTCCTATGCCTGGATCATAATATTCTTCGTCTTCTTCGTCTGTCAACCCCGCATGATATTTCGACTATGTATGATCTGGTGAATCATCTTCTTGATCTTCAATATCATATTCTTCCTATAAATAAGTATACTTAACCAGCCTTCCTCTTAGATCATATCTAACAACAAATGACAAATCCCTCTCACATCAAACATTTGAGTAAAAGACTTGTTCACATTGGCTTGGGAAAACATAGCGATCATGTCCACTTTCAAACACCATTGTTTTAATCATCAAAATTTTGTTGGCATGTTGAATAACATTTCCTTCATCATCACGTTCATGCATATGTAACCTATACCATTTGACGTCGACCAAAACTAATTTGAAGCAATTAAATTCATACTCAAGTATATCATTTAAATACCCATAGTATCTATTTTCATATTCTCAAGGATGTCTACCACTCCTAGAGGAAACATTAGTGACCTGGAATACTGCAGCTATCCCACTATCAGAAGTTTTCCGAGTTTCATCAAATTGTTTGATGCGAAATTTACAATCATTGCACCACATAGCGTTGTGGTGTTTCAACTACAATATGTCAGATCTATAAAATATGCATTATTAATTAATAAATTAACATATATATTTATATAACTTGGAAAGTATCTGAAAAATATAGTACACATGTAGTCACATTAATATAATATAAAATAACTGAATAAAATGGGTGAATTTGCTTGCCTGTCCATCTTTCAAACCATATGCTAAATCAATTTCCCTTTGTGTAACATTGGCATCTTCATTACGATGAGCTTCTCTAACCAATTCGGACAATCGTTGCCATGATAACCTACCTCCATGATGGTGTTTACATATTTCAATCCATACATTCATCTAGTCAATATTGTTTGTAATGTATAAATGCAATGCATCCCACTCTTGAGAAATTGAATCAAAAAATCATAATTCACCAATATTAAATATTAGTTATAACGTCCATGGTTATAAATATTAATAATTTATGAAATAAAAGATATTAATATATTAATGAGTATGATCATATACACAAAAAATGAAACTTTATATGTATTATTAATATAATTCTCCACAATTATTAATATATTACCTCTCATTTTTTTCATTCTACCTTTCCGCATCATGTGCTCCTGATATTCATTTTTTTTTATGGAGTTCACATCCCAAATGCGATCCACTTCATGCATAGTTGGCATTGCTAATTTAGGAAGACAGTGACTAAGATACACCATGGATTGATATACCATATATCCCTCCACCATAGAACCCTCACGACGTGCTCTTTGTCTAACCAACGCCTTCAATGATTTCAAGTGCCTCTCCACCATCCAGATTGGCCTTGTGTGAACAGGTCCACAAATTTCAATATCCTCAACTTGGTGTATGAGGTAGTGTTCTTGTGCATTGAAAAATGTTGGAGGTATATACTTTTGCATTTCACACACTAGACGAGGAATTTCTCTCTTCCAATACTTTATATCAACTTCATGGATTTATTTCAATGGCAACCATCTACATGAGATCATGACACAAGAAAATAACATGTTTAAACATAAAATAATATAATATATTACATTACAAGTCAAACACATGTCATTAAGTACAACAACAAATTGAAATAACATTTTTCAATGTTGTTGTCAAAGTCCTTTGGGAGAGATAGCGATAGAACATACTGTAACAAAAAAAATGAATCGTTATTTGTTTCGACGAAAGTAGAAAAAAATAATAAAAAAATTAAAAGATGTATAAGGCCAATATACATAAATATGTATACCAAAATTATTACCTTAATGAAGGTATCAAAATAATGTGTTTTTACCCCACCAAATTCACATTTCTTCGTTAATATATTATTTATGTTTGAAGCAAAACCCGTGGGAAATTTAATTCTTTGAATGACCTCTTTTACATCATTTCTTTGTTTCTCTGTTAATAACCATGGAAGGTTATTTTGCTCTATTCCATCTCTATTTGATCAGATCACACTTCGCATTGCATGATTGGCTTCCTGAATGTTAGTAAAAATTTTGATAATTTTTTCTTTATCCCTTCTACCATCTATGATTCACCATAATGATTATGTCACATTCTTCTCGATATGCATTGTATCAAACAAATGAGCTAGTTTTAGATCCTCACAATAGGGAAACCTCATGAATTTAGTGGGATAACATTTCATTCCTTGTGGAAGCCCATTATTAATACCTTCATGATGGCGGCCTTCATGAAGCATAAAAGAAATCACAAAAATAATTATCAAATACGATAAAATAAATTCAATGATTAAAATAAAAATTCAAAACATTAAATGATATATGATACATAAATAAATTGTGTACTTTAATGATTTCTACTATATTCCAACCTCCATAGGTGAGGTGTCATTCTTCGTGATTTTAAACCAGTCTCTTCTTTCCCTTTGAAAAGATTTTTTTCAATAGTACGATACATATGGTTCTTAGTGAGGAGGTGCCTATACTCATCAAACACCACCTTTCCTAAACTTTTTGAATGGCGATACTTCATCTTAGGACCACAAAATGGACAATCAAATTTACCCTTTGTTTGAAGACCTACAACATATGGATTAATGTCAATTATACGATGAGATTATTTAAAAATTAAACATGCAGTATGATATCTTTAAAAAATTATATAGTATTAAATATCCATAGAATGCTACATACCACAAAAATGTTTTAGTCCTAGGGCATCATGAATTTTCCATAAAGGTATTCCACGGAATTTAAATTTATTCTCCCCAATTGGTTTATGGATGCCATACATAGTGATGCCAGCCCATAACTTTAGTACCTCATCGATAAGAGGCTCGATATATACATTCATATCTTTAAACTGGTACTTACCTAATTGTTTGAAATTACACATAATTAATATAACCATGATATGTATATATAATTAAATAAATAAACAAAAGATATTATGCAAAAAATGAAACAAATGAAAATGTTAGATTCAAAATATTAATGTAAACAAATACCTGGAACAATCATTGTCAACATTATGTGCTCCCTCTTTATTGACATCCAAGGAGTAATGTTATTATTGATAACAAAAATAGGCCACACTTAGTAAATAGACCTAAGCTCTCTGAATGAATTAACACCATCAGCTGCCAATGAAATCCTAACATTACGAGGTTCATCTTTGAAATCTGCCCATTTTTCCTCAATTTCCCTAAATGCATAACCATCGGCAAGAATTTTAAGAAAACCATCTCCACTTTTTTTACGTGCATGGTAATCCATAAATTGTGTTATGATTTCACACCTGAACAATCGTTGCAAACATGGAATTATGGGAATATGTCAAAGAACCTTTTGAGGCACCCTTTTTGTTACTTGATCGGTTCGATATCTACTGATAAGACATTGCAGACATTATGTTTTTGAAGCATGTTGTCCATAATATATAATATTTTAATTAGGACATTCATCTATAGTTTGATAATCCATTCCAATGTATTCCATAATGGCATGCAAATCTCGATATGTGCGAGGTAAAATATTTGACGATGGTAACAAAAATTCACCTAACAATCTACAACATAACAATTAACTAGTTAATGTAAAGAATATTAATCGTAAAAATTGCACTCTTATTTTACACATTAATTAACACTAAAAATAAATAGAAAAAAGTCAACATTTATGTATAATATGAGATGAAACATATTACATATTTTAGGATCTGTGTCATACAAGTGTTCGACAAATTATTTATAACCTTCAAGTTCACTAGTAGCAATGTAGCAGAGAGAATATTTTCTCTTGAGCCTTCATAAAGTCATTTATTTTCCTTTTCTAATAGAGATTCATCATAAATACCATCACTGTCCCCATCCTCATCCGGCTGAGCAAACAAATATTGGATCATTTGATTTGTCCCATCATATTTTTCCATGGGATCATTAATTTGATTTGTCCCATCATCTTCTTCCATGGGATCATTAACTTGATTTGTCCCATAATATTCTTCCATGAGATCCTCATTTTCTTAATCATGTTCCTCAGCTTGTACAACATCATTTCTACTACTACTTGGTGCAATATTCTGCAAAAAGTTAGAGGGGAACTCTAACTTTATAATTATAAACAATCATGCAAAATTAGTGCGTATAACAAATATTCAAACAATACACACACACACACACACACACACACACACATATATATATATAATCCACAATATAAAAACAAATAATGAATGTATAGAAATGAAATTACCACGGGACGATATTCATTCGATCCCCCATCAATGTGCCCATATATCCTACAATGTTTTTTAGTTGTTGCTATTAAAATTATTACGGGATGTGTAGTGCAACATCTTTTGCAAGGGAAATAACATCTACCATCACCCTTTTGCACCCTCTTTATTTTTTTTCCCACCTCTAATATTCTGTGACTTTCTTCCACACAAAAATACCCTTTCTGAACCGTCGTTGTTATAGAAAGATTGTCCCAACATCTCTAATTGACAAAATATTTATAGATATTTTTTTCATCACAATAGCGACGAACATTGACCAAACCAATGTTAACTTTGTCAAAGAGTATAACGGTCAATGTTGACTTTATGAAATAATGTAATGGTCAATGGTTATCATCTCTCTTGCGATGAACATTGACCAAATCAAGGTTGACTTTTTCAAAGAGTATAACGTTCGATGTTGACTTTATCAAATAATGTAATGGTCAATGGTTATCATTTCTCTTCCGACGAATCCACAAGTTTGTCGCAAGCGCGACGACAGGAAACTATATTCAAGTTTGTCGCAAGAGCGACGAACATATGGAGTCATCGCCAGAGCAACGAATACGAGATGGATTTATAATAAAATTGAAAATTTGAACTCTTTCTCTTGAATTTTGCGACGAAAGGGTACTTTCGTCGCAAGTAGTCGTCGCAAATTTTTCAATATGTAGTAGTTCCATCAACTGTATACTTTGACACAAGAATCCCTCAAGGCCAAAGAGAAATATTTTAATCACAAATCAGAGGCTAAAGACATCAACCATTATTAACTACTAGTTATTATCCATTAGCTATTAACATTTTCTCATGAGAGAAGTCTCCTTTTATATATTGAAGAAGAGGTTAGGATGTGAAGTTAGGATGTGAGGTTAGGATCTCCCCAAATCAGGAGTATGGGTGAGATCCAAACCGATCGAAGGACACCTCCTATCTGAATATTTTCTCTAAAAACTTCATGAATTTCTTCCTTTTTCCTCCCTTTCAAACAATGTCGCACCCTGTGAACTAGCAACATGAGACACTGTTTCATATTTCAATGGTGCAACATGTGAAACTTTCACAAAAAGTGTTTTTAAATCCATTTTGAATTATTTCAAGGAAAGGTCTTACTCCAATGATAATGGATTTTGATATTTGGATGATGGAAATTAGGTGAACATTATCAGTTGCGACAAAATAATTTGTAACAGAATTTCCCCCAAAGTATGAAGCTAGAAAGGGGTGATAGTTGAAATACTTTGTCATGTGGGTATTGAAACAAAGAACACATCGGATGGAGACCTGTCAACAACAAACAAGGAATGATCATATCATTACTAAGGTAGGCATTCCCATACTCATAATACAAATGGCTCAAATCATAAGTGCTTACATACAAGTATCCATGTCAAGTAGTATAGGTCATGGCCACCAAAGATACATCGTGGATCCATGCCAATGTGTCTCAAATCTGAACATAGCCACCAAGTATACACTATGTATCTATGTCATAATGACTCAAATTTAAACATAGCCACAAGACATACATTGTGGATCTATGTAACAGTACATACTCAAAATACTCCATTGCAATATAGATATATCATATATAATCCAAAGTATTCATCTCCAACATTCCATAGTACAAATCTAACCATGTGAATAAAGGTGTCAAAGTCAAACATGGTAGAAATCATTTGATTATCGATCAATGGTGAATATCATTAACAGATATGAAAGGAACCATTAATGATGATGATATCCCTTAAGGTACACAATTACATTCTATGGAGTGTGAATAGATGAGTTGAAGTCAAGAACTCATAGAATAATTCGATCGAAGGTCAATGATGAAAATATATCGTTGAAGGTGAGGAAACTTGCCATTGAGGTATGAAATTCCCAAGGTACTAAAAAGTTTCTAAACCATATTCCTAGATAATTTGTTAAATTTGATAGGAAGTGATCCACCGTGGGAGGGCCTTGATGTATCCCCCATCAACGATGTGAAACAGGTACAATTATTTTAAGTAGATCAGAGTATAGAGTGGTTTAAGACTGACTCAGGGATGGTTGATACTGCAAAAATGGCTGGCGTTATAGAAATAATTTGGTTGGACTTCTCTTGACCATATCGATGACATGGTGACTATCTTGGTAGCACTGAATCAAAATAAGGATCACAGACCAAAATATAACTTTGGAGAAAAGTATGATCAACAAGAGACAAGTCGATTTCCCAATCTGACACGAGTGAAAGAGTGTCATGTTCAAGAGTGACTTGTTGCCAAAAATTAATACATATGTAATACAAGTTCCCTTCCCAATTTTCCCCTAGCATTTCTGGTGAGTACCCCTTTATTTTTACACAAGCTTGAGGAGGATAACATATGCTTATACTATAAGCTCATCCTTCAGATGAGTCCTTCAGGGCATTTTTAATGAACACTAGGAAGGAGTGGTTCAGTCTCATATGGGTCTTTCAATGTAAGTTTTATGAGTCCAGAGAAAGTAAACTCAATGGTTTTTCATGTTTAGGGAGTTTTAAAAACACTTAAAGGAAACTACAGGATTAAATTTTTCATAAACTAAGTCCTTGAATTCTGAAAAATGTATAAAATAATACCTAGGAGAACTCTTCTAGCCATGATTGACTAAAGTGTTCATTTTTCATAATTAATCATACACAACCCAAAAAAGGGTTAAACTAATACTGAATAGATGCTCTTTCAAATTATTTAATGAGTGTGAAAGGAATCAAGTTTGCTCGATAATATTTTCATATTTATAGGTTTTTAAAAAGAGATGAAATAAAATCCTTATTGTATATTATTTTTTTTTAAAAACCATTTTGGAAAAAACTAAAAAAAACATCCTCAACCGCAACTTTATGTTTCAAACATTTGACCTGTAACCTACACAATATACAACAAAAACATCATTCCTTCTAAAACACAATGTCAACCAATGAGGTACTATATAAAAATGGTAAAACTGAAATAGAATATCAAAAGGAATATCCCATTCTTGGTTAAAATAGGGGAAAAAGTATCTACTCTTTACCATTTGTGTTTTTTCTACTTCCCAATAGTGAAAAAAAAAAATTTGGTTGATTCTTCGAGCGGTGACCACAAGTAGATCTGCAGATGATTTCAAATTCCATTTCTTCCAGTTAACAGATCTCCCTCTCCTCTGTAAATTGATGGTCAATTTTTTAAATTTAAAGCTAGTTTTAAGTGTTTTCAGGCTCGTTCCCAAGCCCTAAAATGTGTCTCCTAGGTGTCGCAGGGCCCCCATATCAAGGACAGTGACACCATAGGGTGTTCCAGTCCCTCCCAATTAGGAAGTGTGACAATGTCGCACTGTGTGTAATAGACAGCGTGTGGCACCCGGAAAACCCAAAAAAAATCATTTTAAGTTGTGAGGCTTGAAATTTTTGAATGTTGTATGAAAAACAAGTTCTTCACTTGTTTTTTACATACTTTTGGTCGGACAAAATGTTTGAATGGAGAGAGAGGGAACATAAAATGGAAGAAAAAATCACGGAAAATGATCCAAACACCATGTTGGCTCTCTGGATGTGTGGGTTGGAAAAATTCTTCCACATCCATGACACGAGGGCCCAAGTTCGACTATTGGAGTTCCTGGTAAATATGTGGGAACCCAATGAACAAGTTTTCAATGTTGGAGTTCATGATTTGACCTTGCAAATGAAATATGTTTATTTATTGACCAAGATCTCAAGACAAGGAGAGCAAGTGTATTTTTCTATATTTAGTGGAGGTGGTGAAAATATGGTGAATTACATCTCTCAACATTATGTTGTTGGAACTAGGAAGAAAAGTGGGAAAATTCCCATAAAAAATGTTAGAGATAATTCCTTAAGAACCGTTATTTTCACCATCACTCGAGTTGTTGGAAGTGCGACTCCTCACCTAGATACCAACTCTCAAATGTAGTACGCATTTGATTGTATGGCACCAACAATATTTAATTGGTGTGAAGGGATAATTTAAAGCATGAAAGATCAACTTACCAAGTGAAAAAATGGTCATTTGAAGCAATTTGTTTATGGTTCAATTTTGGTATCCTTCTTCCTTGAGAGAGTTCCACTATTACGTTTTTAGGGTATGGAGTTGGATGAGGACCCTAACCCACAAGCGCCTTGTATGAATAGGTGGGTGGACATGATGGCATGCCATGGTGGCCAGCCAATAGTTTCATATGACTTGAGAAGTTCTTCAAATGCATAAAGAAACAACTCATCATGATCAAAGATTATTCTTATACAGGGATGGATTTCCAAGGAGATACAGACTTAATCCTGCTAGAGTCATATCATTGGAACGATTCAAGTAAAAAGAAACCATTTTTTTAAGATTTTATTATTTTAAATGTTTTTGTTGTATTGAGACTAATTTTTTTTCGTCATGCAAATATCGTTCCAAGTAGACCATATGGGACTTCACCAATACAAAGGTGAGGCAAGAAGGGTGAAATGGTTTCTTATGATCATGAAGTAGTAGAGGAGCTCAAGGAAATAGAACACAACCTTGAGGGTTTGACCTTGGTTATATTAGATATTCATATCGACTATATGTCATGATAGTACCAATGACACACTACGGGAGTATCCAGACACATAGCTCATTTGATTCGATGAGTTGCTCAGGCCATAGTATGATACCCCGAGCATCATGGACATATAGATGACTATGATCCTTTCATTTGTTTGGTTATCGGCATGTATTAATATAAAATACATACGCTTTGTGTTGTCCCAACACATTTTGTAAAAAAAAATTAAAACTTAATATAAGAATATTTCTACTTATGTTCTATTTGGTGCATATGTGAATTTTACAAATGTTGAAAATGTCTATCTAATACATAATTAGCTAAAGAATATATTAATGTATTTATAATTCTTGGAGTGTGTTGATACTCTAGATATTCAAACTCTCTTTCCAAGAGAATAACCCTTAAATATACTCATAAAAGAGTATGACTTTCGATACAATAAATGTTACTTGACTGTAGTACCACAATTCGAGAGTCAATTCAAACGAATAATTCATGAATAATAAGTGAGATAGCTTCATTCAATAGTTCAATAACTACACTATATTCCGCGATATTGTTAGTCACACGATCGAGACATATAACATATAGACTTATCAACTCGTCAGTAGGCGTGTAAATTGCTCGTGCAAAAGAAGCAAGGTTATGAGTACTGCAACTATCACTGTTAAAAAATCCAAAATAAAGTGAAGGGAGCATCGACGTATACAAACCAAGCACAATGTAAGATAAGTAGTAGACATGAATCATTGAAAAAGGCAATAATAGCACACCAAACTATGGCACAATATATTCAAAGAACTTATGTAGAATGACTCTAGGAATAGTACTTCTTCAGGTAAATATCATTCTAAGGCTCACCCAAAGGAATCCCATCATAATCCACTAACTCATAGGCACCTTTATCTAATACATGTTTAATGATATAAGGGTTGTGCCATATGGACTCGAATTTACCTGCCCCCAATATTTCACAATCTTGATCATATAACAGGACCAAGTCACCTTCAGAAAAAAATGAGGCCTAATTGTTTTATCATATTGAGCTTTGACAATTTCTTATGGGTTTCATTAGCCATAGCGGTGTCATGATGATTTTCATATAATCATGTTGAGTACAAAAGAGTTCTTCCTCGGTGGTGGTATTAGGAAGTAATTCGATGACTAGTTTCAAGGATGGTATTTCTCATTCAATTGGTAGCACAAATTCTAAACCATATACCAGCTGGAATGGTGTAAAACACTTGTTTGTTTTAATCAAGGTTCGATATTCCCATAATGTTGAAAAACGCATCATATTCCAATTCAATTTTTGAATCCCTATCATCCTATGAAGCATCGTTTTCAAAACTTTATTTCGACATCATGTAATTTCAAAAATGAGTGTCATGATCGGTGACAATGGCTTGGGGCACACCAAATCGAGCAATAATGTGATTAAAAATGAAAATGGTTGTAGTTTTATCGATGTTATTGAATGTAGGCATCGCCTCATCCCACTTAGTGAAATAATCCATTGCGAAAATAATATACCCATGCCCCCCACCCGAGTGAGGGTTACCTGTCACAAAATCAATGCCCCATTTAGAAAATGGACCAAAAGAAACTACAGGGTGAAGTGGATCAAGAGGTGCACACAGCTTACGATTGTAGATATGACATGCATGACCTCATCAGGAACACACATAGAGAAACAACAAAGCATGGAGTGATTTATACCATTGATCTAAATTATGTGAAAAATGGAATGAAGGAATAAATATAAATGGAAGCTCACAAATACATTGCAAAGAGAACAATAGTATAGTAAAACCCAAATTCCATTAATGAATTAAATGGAAAAACATTATAAAATTCAAGGTAATACAAACTATCTAGAGTTGTGGTAGCTTATCTATGAAGAGAGATGTATCAATTATGCACATTCGCAAGAATACATTACAAGAGGATGAAACTATTGTTTTAACATAAAGTATAATTCCATAAGACACAAAAGCCCTAAATATTTGAAACCTTGACCCTAACAAATGTTGTGAAAAAAGGAATGCATACCTCGAGGAGGATAAATGATACGTTAACTTCATAAGGGGCACAACTTTTGCATTCAACACTCCATTGAAGGTAATTTTTGGACTGTTAAAAATATTAAACCATGCTCTATGAATTTGGTAGGGGATGTAATCAAATATTTCATGGCATATATCAATTACCCAAAACATAAGGGAAATGCCCAAAAAACACACTGAAAGTTCGAGACCTAGAAAACTATAGTAACACTTCCAAGATGTGGAACCATTATGAATCAGTAGAAGAATTTGATGGCCACAAATATCCACTAGGATAAATCATCCCCTATTAGGAATCAATGGACCCCATTGCATCAAATATTTCCATAAAATGCATAAATCTTTGTTGAACCTAACTCCTAGTGAGCCACTTGTTGTGGTGAAGGAGCTACCATGATTTAACCCAATAGAGTTGGATGTTCCACTAGAATATGCACTTCATCTTGGAATCTATGATCTGATCAAATTTTTCATGTGCAATGCAGTCACAATTGAGTTTTGTAGGGATTAAGTGCTCAATGACCTATGAGGTGTCCAAGAGAGGTGGAAAATATGTTCGAAGAAACTCCGCATTAAATACAAGTTGCAAGCCAAAGAAACAAAAAATAATCAATTCAAAATCATTCTCACATACAACCTTGACAATGGTGTAACACCTATAGAAGAGTGGATATAAATTATGATGGGTTCTTGTGAGGCGTTGATTCTACAAATGCAACCATACTTTAGCTCCCACCTAAAACTTATGCAGAACCAAATGTTGATCATGAAATTGCTTGTACTAGGAATTGGATTTCTTCAAACTATCATGAACTTGGTGTATGTGTTGGATCTATTCAAAAAAATTGACTATTCTATCAGCCTCATTATGAGAATGGGAGTATTATTTATGTTTAAATGCAATTGGAATAGCTATGTCAACAAGGGCCAATCATTGGAACCCTAAACACACCTAAAACGAGTTGTGTCCAATACAGATATGAAAGACTTTGTTGTATCTATATTGAATATAACGAAGGATCTCATCCCATGTGCATGGATGTTTGGAGTTGTACATTCTCCAGGTATGAACAATCATCTTATTTATTAAATATATTTATCTATCGGTTTGAGGGTGGAAGCCAGTTTTTTTGGTCAACTAACGGTGTCTATCATTGACCATAAGTTGGAATGGAAGGTACTCATAAACTTATCATTCCTATCCAAAATGATGGTCCATGGAAGCCCAAAATGAACCTAAATATGCTCACATAAGAGATTAACAATGGTCTCCACTATGATACTCTTCTTGTAGGATGTTAAAATGGCCATATTAGAGAATCAATCAGTAAACACAAATATAAAGTTGTCACCATGCTTGGTTGAAGGAAAGTTGGACATGTAGTCCATGGAGATTGACTCCTAGGCTCTGTCTAGGGTAGGTAGAGAAGTGTATATCCCCTGCTTCTTGATGACATTTTTTACGATGGCAAGGGTAGTGCACAATTTGGTATACCTATTGACATCTCATTGGATATTTAACCAATAATACTTTTGCAGCACTACCACTACCTTATCCATGTCAAAGTACCTTTCCACCCCACTATAATGTGCCTCCTAAATATGTTTCTCATGCTCACTTGTGGGAACGCAAAAATGGGCCAACTAGCATTAAATTTCACTTTGGAGATGAAATTATGAGATTGGTTTACCTACACCCAATGTTTGATAGGTAACAGAAAAGTGAAGGTTGTTTTCATAAAATTAGGTCCACCTAGAGGCCTCGTGTCCTCAAGAATTGAGCATTGTGGTTAATGTCACAACTGAAGTCCGGCTAAGGTAGTCCAAAATGAAATTTGTGCTTCCCTTATTATACTTGATGTTCAGGTAGAACTATTGTAGGTATGTGGACAGCTTATAATGGTATTCATCTTGTAACGTTTCCTATTTCTACATGAACTACAAGGGCATGTTATGAGTGTGAATGATCGTCTTCTTCCCCAATATGTAATACTTCCATTAGGGATAGGCATACATAATGGATTGCATATCCTTGTCATAAGTGAGGTACCTGAAAACTACATGAGAGAGAGTCTCTCTATGATAGGTCATATGATGTCCATGCTCAATCACAACTTCACTTACAACATAATCCAAAGTATTTTTCTCAATATCAAAGGATTATTTCAAGTCTGATAGAGTGAGTACTAGTGCCAAAAAATGGTGTTGCAAATCCTCAAATACTTTCTATTGTGACTTGACCCAAATGAACTTCGATTTGGCCCCATCCTTGATCACTTGGATTAGGGGACAAGTGATATGAGAGAAATCCAACACAAACCTACAATAGAAGGTAGTGAGAACCAATAAACTACTTAGCTTTGCAATATTCATCAAAGCTGACTGGTCGCAAATGACTTGGATCTTGAATAGATCCACAGGTGCACCATTTTCATCCACGTTGTATCCCAGATACCTAATTATTGCATGCTAAATGTGAATTTATATTGATTAGCATATAACTTGTGTAGTTGTAGGGTGCTAAGGATATCTAGAATGCACTACAAATGCTCTTCCCAAGTTTTCTTGAAAATAAGGATATCATCCAAATATACAACCACAAAAGAATGTTTGAATGGCCGCAATATATCATCCATCATCATCATGAACATTGTCAGTGCATTAGTCAATTCAAAATACATGACCAGCCACTCAAAAAGAAATTCTTTAGACTTGAATATTATGTTCCATACATAAATTTACTCAATTAGTACCTGGTGGTATCCTAACTTCATATCAATATTACTAAAAATATGGAACCCTTTAGATAATCAAGAAGATATCCAATCTAAAGGATTAGATATTTATTCTTGACCATGATCTTTTTCATAGATCTATAATCATTACAAAGCCACCATATCCCTTCCTTAGAACCAAATCATGAAGATGAAAAATATATCAATTTGAGATATTGATTTCATACACTACTTCACTGAGAGGAAAGAAACTACAAAAATTGGAACTACCTCTGGTACCATGTAGAGCTAACCTCCCAAAGTATCAATGACACTAAGAGGCCTAGATTCATAAACAACATGATGTTTACACATATATGGTTATCTTGAAAGAACATCACAAACTTAAATTGGAGCAACATCCAACAATGCATCATATTTGAAGAGCTTGATGGTGTATGGAAAACATCAATGTTCAATAGTGTGGATACCTCGTCCCTGGTACAGTGAACCGATGGTGTATCATTGGGGGTGTGTCATTGTCGACAACTTCAATCTCGTGATGAAGCCAACTGGGCTAAAGGTCTTCTGAATACCATTGTCAATAATGAAATGTATTAGAGTCCCCTCACTTACATCTATGAATGGAATAGGCACTCACCTTCCTTGAGTTAATCTAGCTCTTTTGGTTGGACATTTGTGATTTTGATGGTAGCATTAGGTTCTATGTTGATGATCCAATTTTCTTCATCTAGCTTTGAATCAAAATCTGAGATAGAATTTGAATTTGATTCTTTCATCTCAGCCAACAATTACTATTTTGAGTGACATTTGTTAGTTTCTTGTCACAGGATTTTGTTGAACTCACACCACTTTCCAGTGTTCTTATTTGACTTCCCATTACCCGTGTCTTCTTATGTTTTAGACTATTTGTCCTAATTTTGAATATCTTTGGATTTTCCTTTCTCCATGAGTTAGATTCAAATATACCATGCTTATGTTGTGATGGATTCGCAAGGCCAAATTCTCAATTATTCTTCTACTTAAATTATTTTCTTGATCTTAATAACATATAGATAATCGGCTCCTAATGAGGAGATGTCCAATAAATCCACCTTTGTTTGGATGTACCTATGTAGGACATTTCAATACTTCAGAACCAAGTTCCACTTGAAATATATAATACCCAACTATCAACACAAGGTATGGAATATATTGGTGTACTCGAACATCATCTAGTCTCTCTCCAAACATATTTTTCCATCTCGTGCACTGGTCATCATAGTTTCCAAAAATGATAAAACTTTGAATTTAGTACATCCAAAAAAGTTTCATAATTAGGTTCTATCTTGAACGCTAGAAAACCATTCTTAGTATATCTCTCTTAGTAACTATGACACCAATATTTTACAATGGAAAGGGACTTAAAGAGTGTGAAGGTGATATTTTCATTGTCAGAAAAGTTTAAAATGGAGTAATAACCCTCTAATAGATAAACTATTTCTCCAAATCATGTGTGTTTAGATGACCTTCAAATAAAGGAATATAAAAATTAACTTATACTTTGAAGGGTTTCACACCTCTGAAATTTTTGTTGGTGTATGTCATATTTATCATCGTTGGTAGTTGTTGAAGGATCTGTGAGAAATTTTCCATCATTTCAATCATTTGTTGCATGAGGACTTCCTTTAGCAACAAATTGATAAGATCTCTTGATCCGTCGTCTCTCTTTTCTTCCTCCATGTAAGACCATTTGGACTAGTAATATTGGTCTTCACCAAGCTCAGTTAGCTCAAGACCCAACTCCCTATATCTTAACCTCATCGGGGACATGCACAAATAATCAACAAAAAATAAATTGCTCTGATATCATTGATATATTCTATGTAGAAAATGAAACGAACACGTAAATATAAATGAAAACACACAAAAATAGTGTAAAAATAACAATGAAATAGTAAAACTCAAATTTTTATAATGAATGAAATGGAAAAACATTGTAAAATCCAAAGCAATACAAACTAACTAGAATGCTAGTAGCCTATATATGAAGAGATATGTGTCAATGATGCTCATTTGAAAGAAGATATTAAAAGAATTTAAAGTTGTCTTTTAAAATAAACTATGATTTCTTATGATGCAAAGATCCTAAATATCCAAAACCCTAACCCTAATAAATGATGTGGAAAAAGAAATGTGGGCTATGGGAAGGCTAGTTGATATGTCCACTTCCCTTAGATGAAAATTTTGCATGCAAAATCCATTTAGGGACATTATTGGACTGTTACAAATATTAATACATGCCCTATGATGTTTACAAGACATACAATCTCCATTTAGTGAATTTATTAGACTGTTACAAATCTTAATCCATGAGTTATGAGTTTGGAAATCCATGAATTATTGGATTGTTACAAAACTTAATCCATGCTCTATGAGTTTGGTAAGACAAGCAATCTATGTTTAATTAATTTCTTGGACCATTACAAACCTTAATCCATGCTCTATGAATTTGGAAAGTCATGTAATCTTTTCACAATCAAATATTTTGTTGCATGCATCAACTAGCAAAAATGTAAGGGAAAAACCCAAAAACAAATGTCGAAATTTTGGGACTTGAAAAGTTGTAGTAAAACTACCAATATGTGAAACCATTCTAAATCAATGAAAAAATTAGGTGGCCACTGTTTTCCACCTATATCACTCATATTATTATTGAACTATTAATATAAAGGCCCAAGTGTTACCTTGATAAATAAACTAGTGTAAATCCCACAAAGGTCTTGAGACTAAGTCTCATCAAATCCTTTAGGATTACCAATGGCTTATGCAACTAATAATTGATCAAAATTCCATCTAAAAATTTCAAGGTAGGAGGAGTGTGCTCCATAAGAATTGGCTCGATACCAACACCCTAATTCTTCATTATAATATGAGGGTGAGGTAAAATTATTTCATCAAAATAATTATATTTAAACATAGGAAAATAAAAACCCTATTGACGCAAAATTAATAAAATTGGCATACTCCATAATCAACCATATACAAGTTATCCTATAGTAGAAGCTATGATAAAAACCCATAATCTCTAAACAACATTATCATAAAAATTGATAGAAACAATATTGAAGAATTAAAACAACTATATCATTATCATTAATGAATCAATAATACATATTATTTATGTATATGGTTATATGTAACCATAATACCTATAGTGAATGGTCAAAATACCAAGCCACTCTCAAGGATAGATTACTAATAAGAAATTTAAAGGGGCCATCTATATACCCATATTAAAGAATTAAGACACCCATAATTTTATTATAATCAATGAATCATAGTATAAATTATTTATGTCCATGGTTATATGTAAATGTGATACCTACATAGAATAATCAAACCACCAAGCCATCATCTAGCTATATTGTTTAGACAAACCCAACTTGTGAGCACAAACAAATAGAAATCAACAACCATAAAATATACTAGCACACATATCACCTAATTACTAACAAACAATTTACCACACACAATTACCATGTGAAATCTAAACCCCTCATTTTGTGTTTGACAACACAAGTATTCCAATAGAAGATGAAAACCTTCAGTAAGCACTCACACAACCAAATCAAATATCAACACACTGATTGTTTTACGTGGTAAAACCCCTATGTGGAAACATCCACAGCCCCAATGAATGTGGCCACTTCAGTCAATTTATTAATGCAAAATAAAATAGCTTACAAGAGAGTTACTCACAATCGATCATTGGAAAATGACCATCCATGCTCTTTAAATAGAGATCATAGGCCAATCAGTTGCTAAGCCATGGTTCAATGTAGTTTTTAAGTTCAAGGAGAATATGAGTTGTCAGATCACTCTATGTCGGGAACATATCATGATCATTGGATTGCGAATGATACTAATGCATACTATAAAAACACACTTTAACCTAACAACACATTAGAATAAGTTGATCTTAACTAACTCCTAAGTGTCTAAATATCCTAGCATCCCCCCTTAAGAACAACTTTGGATATGATTGAAGTATTTACAAAGGAGACACAATAGAATAAGGAAGGAGGAATTAGATCCTATCACTCGTTATGACAACTTCCTAAACTCCTAACATAGATTGAAGTTTGGAAAAAATTGCTTCTATGAAAGACTTTGTGAATATATCTGAAAATCAATATTCTGTAGGGGAAAATATCACTTCAATAACTCAATCATGAAGGATATTTCTAATTAAGTGTGTGTGTATCTTGATGTGTTAGTAGTGTTGATGTTGAACTAGATATTTGGCGAGCTTGATGGTACTCTGATTGTTGCACCAAAGGGTGGTTGGATGTTCTTATAATCCAAACTCTGAAAGTATATTTCAAAGCCACAAGGATTCTTGACTTGCATTAACTATTTCTCAATACTCTGCTTCTATTGAAGAAATGAAAATAACATGTTGTTTCTTATAGGCCTAAGTGACAAGTCTAGAACCAAGGTTGAAAACATAACTTGCAGCAGACCTCCAATCATCAGGGTCGTCGACCCAATATCAATCGGTGGAACCAACCAACAAAGGATTCCCCCCTGAACTATAACGTATCCTTAACTAAATTGTACCCTAGACATACCAAAGTATATTTTTAGCTACTTTGGAATGGATTTCATGGGGTGTTTGCATATACCAAGAAACAAGACCAACAAAAAAGAAAATATTAGGACGAGTATGAGAGAAATATAAGACGCTACCAACTAACTTATGGTACAAGGTGGCATCAAATTTGGGAGAAGTAAAAGTGGAAGCAATTTTGACTCTAGAATGGAAGGGTGAAGGGGATGGTTTAGAATCATCCATGTGAAATCGGGGAAGAAGGTCACAAGCATACTTAGACTAGGAAAGAAATATTCCTTCCTTGGTATCCAATACTTGGAGGCTAAAGAAATAATGCAAATAAGGCTAAGTATGTCATTTCAAATTTATTTCTAACGGTAAATTCCACATGGGTTAAAATTTTAGGGTCGCTACCAGTGAGGATAAGGTCATCAACATAAGGAACAATTATTATTAGATTGATTTATACTTTCTTGGTATAGACTTTAGGGTCAGAATGACATCTATAAAAGTTGGTCCCAAGAAGAAATTTTTCCATTTTGGCATGCCAAGCTCGAGGATCTTTCTTAATACCATAATGAGATTTCTTGAGGCGAAAACAAAAGGGTGGAGTCATTCTAGACATAGCCGGGAGGTTTTTTCATGTAGATTTATTCTTGCAAATCCACAAACAAGAAGGAAGATTTAAAATCAATATGATGGACCTCCCATTTATGTAAGGTAGCAAGGAATAAAACAAGGTGGATGGAATTCATTTTGGCTATGGGGGAAAAGGTTTTGTTATATTCAATGAGTTTAACTTGAGAGAACCCTTTGGAAACTAATTGGGCCTTATGTATTTCAACACTTCCATATGATGCATATTTAGTTCTATACACCCATTTACATATGACCCATATGGAAAGCGGTGGTGTTAGTGTAGGTTCATGTTCAATGGAATCATATGGGGAAGGTAAGGAGACAGAGGTGGATTTTCATCATCATTGTAATCATCTGAAGAATAAGAAACCAGAATAGGAACATAATATGGCACAAACGTAAAATAAGGATCATAGGATGAATATGGCACAAGCGTCGAAGATGGCTCATAGGATGAATATGGCACAAATGCCAAATTAGGCTCATAGGACAAGATATTTTCATAAAATTGAACATCTCTTCCTATAATAATTTCATTGGAATCAGGTTGAAGAATTTTGTAACCTTTGACATCTTTAGAATATCCAACAAAAATGCACTTCTCACTTTTAGGTTGTAAAGCTTTCCTTTTCTCATCAAGAATGTGAACCCATGCTACACTACCAAATACACTAAAGTGGCTTACATTTGGTTTAATTTTATTCCATGCTTCTTCCGATGTTATATTTGTTAGATCCTCTGTGGGAGTTTGATTTACTATGTAATTTTCATAGTTAATGGCTTCTGCACAATAATGAAGACTTAATCCCTTAGATTGGATCATACAATTAGCCATTTCTTTTAATGTGTGATTCTTTCTTTCAGCAACATCATCTTCATGTGGTGTGTATGGAACACTATGTTGCATATGAATGACTTATGCAATGCAATAACTTGTAAATTTATGGTTCATATATTCGCCTCTATTATATGTTCTTCACCTTTGAAGTTGATGTCTAGATTTTTTTTCTGCAAGGGCCTTGTAGGCCAAAAACTTTTCAAACACTTCACCCTTAAGTTTTAAGAAGTAAATCCAAGTGCATATGGATAATTCATCAATGAAAGTTAATAAATACTTGCACCCAGAGAAGGGAGGATAAGAAAGAGGACCACACAAATCATTGTGAACAAGTTGCAAAAGGGATGAGGTGTGCCAAGAAGCACATTTTTCAAAATTGTCCCAATGCTTTTTGCCAAGAACACAACCGGAAAAAACACCATATCTACAAGAAACAAGAGGAAGATTAGCCACCATGTTTTGATTACATAGTTGTTGGAATGATTGATAGTTTAGATGACCAAACTACTCATGCCAAAGTTTGCTCAAGTCATCACTATGAGTAACAAAAATTGATGGAAAAATGATGACCCAAAGTTGTCAAACTAGTACAACCTGGTAATATCATCAACAATTCGAGTTGCTAGGACATGCTTAGGATATTTTAAATACTTCACTACAAATATCATCAACAATTACAGATGATAGGACACGCTTAGGATATTTTAAATACTTCACTACAACTTAGTGAGGTGAAAAGTAGATAGTTTTACCTTCACTTGAATCAGTGGATCTGATTACACTATTAGAAGGTTGCAGAAAGCACGGGAACATAACACATCAACAAATGACCATTATCTACTTGAATTGTTCCAGTCCCTACAACATTAAGAGATATTTCATCACTAGCAAATATTTTGTTGGTGTTATAATTCCATTAAGAGAAAAAAATATGTCTCTTTATCCCTAGCCATGTGGATAAGATGCTCCGTATCAAATAATACCATAAAAAAGAGTATATTGGGTAATTTGAAGGAGAAACTAGAAGAAGAGGTGTGTGTCCATGAGAAAAATAAGAAGAAGAATAATTAATACCCATGTTGTGTTTCCTCATCATTGCTTATATGTTTCATCTTTTTAAAACATTTAGACTCCACATGACCATATTTTCCATAGAAAAGTTTCCATGTCTATCAATCTCTACTTTTGGATTTTTCTCCTTTGTCGCCATTGTCCATTAGGAGTAGAAGTTGGTTGAGAAAGTTTGGGACCCTTGTTTTACTTGTTGTTGTGGCAAGGATGTTACTTCTTGGGATTCTTGGATTTATCTTTCTGTTGGGCCACTAAGGCTTTGTTGGATGTCCAGCAGTGTAGATCAATCCAAGTTGCACAATCTTATCTTATTATCGAACCAGAGCATCACAGAAATACTCAAGAGATGATTCTTTATAATAACTCCCTAGAGATTCTTTGGTGGCATAAAAGGTAGATACAAAGATATAATATGCACTACCAAGCTTAGAAATAATAACATATATGCATCGGTCTTCCTTCAGATCTAGTTTGCAATCTATACATAAAATCCAAATGTTTTGAACTTAGATAAATAATATTCTATGCAAGGAAAATCATTGGGACTTAAAGTCATTAACTGATTTTCTAACTGGTGAGATCGAATAATATCATGTTTACAAATCACCACTTGAATTTTTTCCCAGGCTTCATGAGGGGCATCAATTCCTTGAAAGTGAAACCTTAAATCAAGAGAGATGAACATTCCAATTAGTCCACATGTTTCATCACTCTTATTAACATGTTTGACTTTATTTTAATTATTAGTGGGTTCTTTTTATTTTCCCAAGGTAATCTGGTACAATCCTTTACTTGTTAATACATCCTCCATATGGGATTTACATGAGAAGTAATTGGTAATGGTAAGAAAATATCATTGGGAGAATCCATATTGAAATATGTAGAAAATATGGATTTAAAGGTTGAAACTGATGGTCTAGATGGAAAACATGATTAAATTTGAATTAATAATTAACTCCAATTCAACATCCTATTTACCATGATTAAATTGAACTCTAGAAATGGTCTTAACACTAACCATCCTCTAGAATATCTATAATATTTTTATGTTTCATGATCTCCCCCTTTTTAGGGTCCTAATATCCCTAATCCCCTAATAGATAGACTATTATGTATTGCTATGTATGGAGGCCATCATTAGAAAATAATTCCTATGTAATAGTGTGAACACAATTATAGTAAGAAGGCTTACTAAAAAAATTTGCCTACTAGAAATTTCATTCTCTAGAATGTTCTTAGGGGATATAAAGTACTATATAAATATGTAGAAGAATTGTAAAAGGTGTATTGGAAATCAATTGTGATCTATGATCTGCTCTATTGGAAGTTGGCCCCTCCAAAAGGAAAGTGAACTTTTCTTCCATATCAATAAAGGTATAATATTTTGGTTCATATTTTCGATTGTGCATGCAATTCTATTTCTTTTTGCAATATATCTGAGTGATATCTATGATTTATGCTCTAAATATTTCTATTTGGTGCATCACAAGTGGTATGAAAGCTCTCTCCTGGAATAATTTTTCGAGCAATTGTTTTAGGCTAAAGACACATTGTGACGTTTATAAAAACATTGATATTTGGCATTAAGTGAGTAAACCTACAATCAGGGAAGCATACATGCATGAACTACAAAATGGTTCACCTGGTTGGAAACCCTTGTAACCCATGTTGGTACCCCTTCTAGCAGTACCACATCATACAACACTTGCATATGGAATTCATTTCCACATACCCTCAAGTATATAAAAAGTCATGTAAATGTCCTAAAACTAGTTGCTCGACCACCTGACTATTATAATGGGACCAAGAAAAATGCTTGAGAAGATTACTCTCTCATGCCAAGATAATTGAGTAGTAAAACTAAGGGTACAGTCAAACCTCCTTAGTTAGAACCCCTAAGATATTGGACCAAGTACTATTGTTGGACCCTGCAAGTACATCATAGAGCTATAACGCAAGGCACTCCCTTATCCTTAGGACCCTTGCAATCCTACTTCTTGTTTTCAATCCAGAAAAATTCTAAAACAAAGCGTTGTGTTGAATTTATAAATATTCAGTCACTGGAAACCCTCCTTCCTACTTCCAATTCAGAAAATTCCCACATAATCTTCAATATTAAAAAATTGATCATTATGTTAGGGCAGTATTCTTTAGTAAATATTATAACTTTACAATATTAAAAAAAAGAGTATAAAGTGGCCCTACTGGTACCTTTATTTGGGACCTTATCTCAATAGACTCCTTATGTCATGTTGATCACAGTGCTACCCCTCTTCTAATAAAAAAAATTATGTGGACCCACTTGCCCCATTATTGACTTCCTATATCAAAAGCTCCAGAAATTCACATTGATCACATTTGGAGAACTCTCCAATTATTCT
>SNQJ01S0070147.1:5053-15295 GCA_010110895.2 Picea sitchensis
ACGCACCACATGCGCACCTATTTTTCCCACCCATGCACCCCCATGCACAACTTTATTTATCACAACTACACTTCATTCATAGGAGATGGAATTATAACCACACATCTCAGTGCGGGTATGCTTCCTTCTCCCGCACATTGGTAGGACCACCCCTACAAAACCCCTATTATAGCCATCCGTACGACCCTACCCAGAAAAGAGAACCTAACTACTATATAGGAGGATGAGACCACTAACCTGGCTCTCGCAAATCCTGGATTAGGTGGCTCGAACTCCCATAATATCCAAATCTCCTCTAAATCCTCTCGTCAACTCTCTATGGCAACAGGTACAAATGAGGTGGCATTGTGGGCCCCACAACCATATATAGTCCCTTTTGCCAAACATCCACACTCAATTACAGGCACTCGGAGTCTCCATTTTCCTATTTGTCTTCAGCCACAGGATCATGTTCCCACCACCTACATAGTCACATTCCTCGGGTCACCATATGCACTCAGCCCCAAGGAAAAATTTTCTGACATCACATCCAGGTACACATTAGCATGTTCAAAATTATCAAATAATTGTTATATGTTCTTTATCTTCAAATATTGTTCCCATCAGGTATTCAATTTTAATGTGTGCAGGTACTTGGTCATCACAAACCAATGCCACCACTTTAGGTATATGATCGAAACTGGCATGTAATCATTCCCTCTAAATATCAATTGCATCTCCCAGTCACACCCTCCAACATTTTCCTATAGGGCCCTCACATCTAGCTATGTAGTACTGTCACCTCTGCTGCATTTTGGTACTATCACCCAGTAGAACTGTCCCCCACATGAGTTGTCCCATTCATAGTCCCCCTTGGCACTTTGACACTCATGCTTCTTTCACCACCTAGGGATGGGAGTCTCGATAGTCTTACACATTTCCGATAATTATCCACATACTCCTTCTCATCATTATGCTAACTTTCCCAATGGACTACCAGGTTATGATTTTTTATTGTTCTTCCTCAGTATCATTAAACCTCCATTTCATCCACAATCAATTTTCCCCTCTACAAAAGTCCTTCCATTCATTTACCTCATACAGAAACTGACCAATGGGGTCCCCACCATCCACCAGATATTCACACAACATGCACTCTCATCGGCCAAGCCATCTTGCACTGGGGAACCCATTTCTGCATCTATAAACTCATCCCAAATTATTCTTTGTTTATTTGGTAATTGTAAAAATCCTTTGTTTCCAACATTAACTTAGCTTTTTGTCATCACCCTTGACGAACTTCTTTTTTCTGCAAAGCAACCCATTTCACCCTTGGTTAGGGATTTCACTATCCTCTACTCATATTGACATCGTCCATAAAACCCAAGTATACCAAAGTCCATGTACCCCTGATCTTTGATTTTGTCCACTTTGTCACGCCTCTGGCACAATTTAACCCCATGTCTATTCATCCCCCTGATGTTAGATACAGTTTCACGTTTACTTCCAATCATCCTTCCCACATACCCCCAACCAAGGGAATTCTTGAGTCTTACCACATCTTAACTTCATTCATGTTCCTTATCAATTCCTGATCTTATCCAGTTGATTTCATGAAGCCCTTTTCTTCTTGGATTCGTGTCTCCCCATCTGTTGACATCAACACATATTCCAAAATGGCGAAAATATCTTGATTCCCATTACCTTTACAATGAGGAGTCTTAGATGACACAGAGGGAACCATCATTTCTCTTTGATGTCGTTGACCCCCCTAAAATTCGACTTCAACAAAATCTCATGTTACGGTGGGTCTTACTAGGTGACTATTGCAGTTATTTTATACTATCCAAAGACCTTTGAATCTATTAGGTCATCAATGCCTATGGATCATTGACACTTCCTATAGGTGTCCTTGCACTTTTTCAGAGTATGTTCACCATCATAATTGTCATATGCCATTATCAAACTGCCTCGAAGGGCACTTCAGTTATCTACATCAACATACAACTTCAATCACTCAGTTCATTTTTTTAGCTACATGACATGAGGATGGGGCATGCCCACCTCATTTGTATACAGATTTTATTTCTCCACCTAGAGAAAGGTTTGGGTCCCAAATTTTCTTGTCTCCCTATAATGAATCTCTCTTGAAATTCCTCTCAACACTCTTCCTTGCAATGATACTCTTAGTGGAAGAAACATTGATGTATTTCAACTATACATATGTTCCTAAGCTCACACATCAGGGGGCATCTATTATCATTGAAATTTCATCCGCAACATTACATGAAAATGGTTACAGGAATACAACATCTCAAAAAACCTATTAGTTCACCTGCAGCACCAAAAGTTCATTTCCAAGGGGTAAAATTATACAATTGGTCAAAAATTGGCATGCGCTAAAACACTAAAGGAAGTGTGCGCACAGTGAGTGGTCCAAAGAATCCCATAGAGTGCACAATGCGTCATATGCGTGACTTTGTACAAGAAAAGCCACACACTCCTATGAATGGTGCATTTATGGTTCTTTTTGGTCCCTCACCCACTTCTGGACCAACTCCCAACTTGATTTGACCCTCAAATCTGAGATGAATCTAAATGGGGGGCTAGTCAAAGACCTAAGGGTGCCCTAAAGGGTCGCTTGTCCACAGTAAGAACCAGTTGGATATTACCTCAAAGACATGTTATAAATGGAGGCCATGGATGCACTAAGAATTTAAGAATCTCGTAGTGTTGTTATGCTGCCTCTATCCGCCCTCAAGAAACATATTTTCTTCTTGGTGCATTCTAGCAATATCTCAATAAGCTATTCACCTCACCTCTTGAGGGAATTTGATTGGATTTCTTCACAATTTTCTTTCTAGTTTATCATTGTAAGAAGATATCTCAAATAGGAGACTCAAGAGCCCTCCCAAGGAGGAAGAGGGGATCCATAAGTCCTCCTTTCTCTATGGTATTTGCTAACTAATATAGTTATCCATTTTGTGGCATAATCATTGGTCATTTGGTTGATTGATTTTGGTTCAAAGTTTCTCATGCATTTTAGTTTTATTTCCTTAGTTATTTCATTAGTTGTTTCTAGCTTAGTTGTTTATCTGCTTGAATTTTTTAATTCATACTCTAACCTCTGTCTTGTCTAGCAAGCCCAACTAGACTTGTAGGTGCCCTTGTTTTTCTCACCCAATTGATGAAATAGACACAACACCGATGTTCGCCATGCCAATTTGAATCATCCTCTCTTATTATGTTCTCTCTTGATTTGTGCTCGTTTGATATTCGTTCACTTGATTCTCTTTTCATAAGTATTTTTCATAAGTTAGTTGATGGGGTGGAATGTTGGGAATATCTTCTTCTTCTTTGTCTCAAGCTAGACTAGGGGATTCTTTCTCTCTCCATTCTAATTTATTGCTGCTTTTATTTGATGTTATGGATGACCTTTAAATACTTTACCTTTTTGGTTTCGCGTACCTGAATTTTTCCAACATTTTTTTGTTTATTAGATTCAAGCATGGTTTATTTCTTGCAAGTATAATTAGTCAATTTCTTTGATTTTAGTCGGTTCCTATTGGCAATTCCCTGCTAAATTTTGCCAACAGGGTTATTTTATTTTACACGTGTTACTTTTTTAGGAGGGCCCCATTAATTAATTTCTTAAATGGTTTCCCCAATAATGTTTGTATTTGGACCGCTTTGGTCAGTCGAATATCTTCTATGACATAAGTTCCAAGCCATGATGTCTCTAATTTTTTGGGTTTACCTTTTATGCAAATGTCATATAACAAGACTAAGTCTCTATCTTTTATATATCTTTTCTTTATATGTCGATTGTTCCATGATTTCCGTTGTTTCTTCTGAACCTCCTAGTGATGTATTGATAATAATATTCCTTCTTCCAATTTGTTTAATTTATATAGTCAGTCGTTCACACTTTTACTTTCGTCAAATTTGGCTACAGCTGCAACCCTATCGGAATTGGTCCAAAATTGTAAAGGGATAACAACTTCTTGTCCATAGAAAAAATTGAACAGAGTATTCTTAGTCAATCATTTGTATGTTGATCTATATGACCAAAGGACTGTAGGAATATTATCGTCACAGTCATCTTTTTTGAGGCCACAAATCTTTGTGAGTCCTCTGTGTAATATTTTGTTAAATGATTCAACTGCCCCATTTGCTTGTGGATTGTAAGTTTTCGTTCTTCTATGGTCGATCAAAAATGTTTTCAGTAGGAATTTAATTGTTTCGTTCATGAATTGAGTTCCCTAGTCACTTATTAATGTCAGAGGACAACCAAACCTTGTAATTATATTCTTGTATATGAATTTTGTTGCTACCTCTTTAGTACAAGATTCAACTGGCTCAACTTCTACCTACTTAGTCAAGTATTCAACCGTAGTAATCATGTACTTGGAGCTAGTTCTTCTTTCCCTATGTAGAAATGGCCTGACAAAATCAATAGCCCAGATTTCGAATGCTCGGTTGGGGTTTATTGAAATTAGTGGAATTTCATTTTTCCACAAAGGTCATCCAAGCCTTTGACAATTGTCACATTTTCTTACYTGGTCCAGACAATATTTGTGTAGAGTAGGCCACCATAGGCCTTGCTTGTAGTATCTTTCTAGCTATCTTGTCAGCCTGAAAGTGACCCCTGATAGCTCTTGCATGCACTTCATTGATAATGTTGTCCCTTTCATGTTCTTGCACGCATCTTCTTAAAACATCATCAATTCTCATTTTGTATAAATATCTATTTATGATTGTGAAAGGTGCAACTTTGAGGGATATAACTTTCCTTTTGTTTGTTGGGAGGTCCTCTAGGGCCTTTTCTTATTCTATGAAATTAGAAATATATTCTAAGTCTTTAGGGGCAACTTCGACTCGAAATAAATGTGTGTGAGGGAGATCATTGTTGATGTCTGTCGGGTCTTCTCATGTTTCCAGTCATGATAGGTGGTTAGGTTGGACGTTATTTTTCCATGGTCGTATGATTATGTCGAATTCAAATTATTGAATTAAGAGTAAGCAACAACAAATATTTCCCTGATGGAATGGTTTATTGACCAAGTATTTTATTTATTGATGGTCTGTAAAAAATGTGAAGGGATTTTCAAGTAAGTAGTGACAAAACTTTTGTAGAGAAAATATCATTGATAGGGATTCCATTTCCATAGNACAAATATTTCCCTGATGGAATGGTTTATTGACCAAGTATTTTATTTATTGATGGTCTGTAAAAAATGTGAAGGGATTTTCAAGTAAGTAGTGACAAAACTTTTGTAGAGAAAATATCATTGATAGGGATTCCATTTCCATAGTCAAATAATTTCTTTCTTCCTTATTCAATTTTCGACTTGCATATGCATTTTTATGATCAATTGTGCCATTGTATGGTTGTGCTAATACCGACCCAATGACTACATTGGATGCATCAACATGGACATGAAATTTTCTCGACCACTATGGAAATTTTAAAATGGGGGCTTTGACCAACTTCTTCTTTAAGAATTCGAAGGACTCCTGACATTATTGGCTCCATATAAACTCAGTATATTTTTTCAAGAGATCATATATTGGAAATGTGATGTCTGAATAGTGGCGTATAAACTTCCTATAATATCCAGTGCGTCCCAATAAAATTTTGATCTGTTTTTTATTCACTGACAACTTTATATCAAGGATAATTTTAATCTTTTCCATTTTTCCCATTACTTCCTCTTTTCATACCACGTGTCCTAGCAGGATTCCAATTGTTGTGGAAAATATGCATTTCATGATGTTTAATGATAATTGAATTTGTTTGTAGCATTCTAGCATAAGTTGAAGCCATTATATATGATTTTTGAATAAACGATATATTGTCCAGTAGTCGAAATATAAAACCATAGTTTTATAGATATACTCTTTAAATGATTTAATAATTATTCTCGAAAAAATAATTGGTGCATTCTTCAATCCAATTGGCATGACTCTATAGGTGAAAGATCCAAATTCTAAGACAAATGTTGTTTTTGGCTGATATTCGTTTTCTATTGGCACTTGATTATAACTTGAGAACCTGTCAGTGAATGAGTAGCACTTTTGACCAATGACTTCATTGATGATTTCCTCAGCAAAGGGGGTGGGGAAAGGATCTATCATGGTCAATTGTTTGGGTCCCCAAAATTGACACAAATTCTTAATTTTTTGGGATCGTGTTCCTTTGGTTGCACCACCATGGGACTTGCCCATTCTTCCTTTTCAATAGGGTAAATAATACCTTGTTGTAGAATTACTTCCATCTCTTTATGGACGATTGATTTATATTTATGCGCTAATTTTTACAATCATTTTTTGATTGTGTTTGCTCCTGGAATGAGTTCAATACTCATTTCACCCATTTCCTTTACAAGTCCTTTCAAGTCCTTATAGTCACGCGCAAAAATGTCTTGATATTCTTTTAATAGGTTGACTATGTCAATTTTTTCTTTGTCGGTCCAATAGTTACCTATTCATACCATTTTTGGTCAATTGTCATTTGATATGTCAAATTCATTTTTTTCTACATCCATCCATTCTGGTGGTTCTACTTCATCGAGGTAGCATTTTTTGTGTAGATTTTTAGGAAGTCGGGTTCTTCCTTATCTTCATTTTGTTCCATGGCTATATTTAATACTAGATTCACATGATTTTTCATTTCTGGGTGGTATTTGTTTAACTAGAATCTTTGTCGTGGCCATTTTATATTTTCCATGTCGATTCTCCGTGCGATCGATATTTATTTGTTTTCTGTAGAAAAAAAATTACAAGTCGATGTTGATCCTAAATTGACCAAAATATTTTATTTTTCCTTCTGTACAGTTGGTGATGAATTTTATAGAAATATTTTTATTTGTTGTGTTGAATATTTCAAGTGTTCCTCTTCTGGATTAAATTCAAAGTCTTGCACACAATTTTCTTTAATTTCACTCCAGTTTTATGTATGGTCGTAAGATTCTTCAATATTATACCATTTGTTTGGTATTTCATCTAATGTACTTGGAAACATATGGGGCCACACCCTTTCATATTTATATCCTATTTTAAACCACTCGTTTTCACATCGTTAAATATGCTCTGCTAGATCACACCCAATTCTGAAGGTGGGAATATCTACAGCTTTGTATAATTTCTTATCTCATAATCGTTCAACGAAGTACGTCGACATAGTCATCCATGTTTGTAATATGGGGGGATGTGTTTCCCGCCATATTGCATCTTGTCCTATGAATGTTTCTACAAGGCTCTGCGTCCTCCCTTTCTCTCATATGGATTTTTCTACTTCTTCGACATGAATCGAAGGTGCATATCATTCATTGTATCGTAAGGGTTTTCTTATTTGATTGTCGGTCGGTATAAGAGTGGGAGTTTGTTATTTTTTTTCTTCATATACTTTTGGTATGACTTGGTGTTACACATTATGTTCTTCACCATTATGACCGTTGATGATGTACACCTATCCTTTGTCTTTGGAAGGAACAATTTCCTTAATCCCTGAAGAAGAATGAAGTTGAACTTTCCTAGAGAGATGAAATTATCTTTTCCTTTGTAAAAAACCTTGTAAAGAAGGATCATCACACCTTTCTCAGTGTTAAGGGTGAAATGATCTAGGATCAACATAGGTTTCACCATGGTGTCCTACGAGATTATCACATTTTGCTCAGTGTTAAGGGTGCGATGATCGCCTCTACGAAGAAAAAGAGAAGCTTCTCAATGCTTCTAGAATATAATATCTGAGGGTGAGGTGGCCTACGATATGTTTGGATATGAGTCGCATCCCTGATCTCATGGGATCATCCTAACCTCCTCACCCTATCCTTTTCAACTTATAAAAGGAGGGATGTTCTCATGGGAAAGTTAGCTTTTCGAATAGCTTTTTTGGGTCAGTTTTGGAGGATTTTGGGTTAGCTTCAACTATAGCTAATTCATATGGAGTGTTTGGGCCTATGTTGGATTTAAGCTTCACTTTGTCAAGCTAATATCATAAGTAATTTTCAGATATACAGTCTTAGAATCCATGGAGCAAAAGTGTGTGGGAAGAAAGGAATTGTTAGAAGGAACCTGACGACATCAAGGAATATGGTTGTGTCTTTATTCCACATTCTTTAATACAGATATACTTTTTCCTTCCTATATGAACATTATTTGTCCATATTGTATGATTCCTTGATCACGTACATAGTTTCATATCGAAGAGACTATGTTATTCTTGTCTTCATTGGCTTGTGTTTCTTTGTAGATATTTCTCCATAAGACTTACGACGAAGCTGGGATCACATTGGTGAGGTCAGGTATACAACATTTAAAAGGTATGTTTTGGATACTCTTTTTATTTGGTAACTGAAATGTAATGAAATTTTAGTATATTGTCGTATTTTGTTCTATTTTTAGGGTGAAACTAGGGAGATCAGATTGTGTCCGCACTTACCGATTTTTCTGATAACACTTGGATTGAGTAGCACAAATTAAGATTTTTATTTGGAATGATTTCAATAGACCAAGAATATTTTATATGTGCTTCATAATTATCATTTTTCCATTTATATAAGGAGGAGTCATAATTATTCTCGAACATAATATTTTTGTTCATTGTTTATCTAGTAGAGGAATGTCCGGGTGTCCTGATATTCATCCCATGACTCAATCCATGGTTTTCCTTCCTTTGGATCCAAAGGAATGATTATTTTCCTCCCACTCCATTTCAAATTAATTCTATCTCTTTCAAGGGATATAGTTTCTTTCATTTTTCAACCCCATGGTCGACTAACAAGAGCAACATATGCTGGCATTCCTTCAATGAGGTTGATTACTTCAAAGTTAACTGAATTCGGTATTCCCATAATTTGAGTGTCTACATTTCTCAATATCCCAATCGGTTCTATTAATATTTGATCGAATAATTTAAGATGATATCATCGTGGGTGCTAGGCCAAGTTGACCAATTCGTATCCATGTTTCTCTTGGAAAGTATTTACCTGAGATCCAAAATCAATGACCACCTAATTGATCATCATTCCCTCAATATCCAAGTTGACTCATGGATAACAATATTTATGTTTATAACAGAGGTGCCTTTCATCCTTGGTCAATCTCTGAACATATTTGTATTTGCGTAATATGTTGAGTAAGTCCAACAATCGGCCTATTGAATGTTTTTCTTTGAGGAGATACAAAAATTATTGGATGCTGTCTTCATTTCATCTTCCTAAATTTTGTTTATCTTCTGTAGAATCCTTGAAGAAATTAATAGCTACTCTCATGATTTGATCTTCTTTGTCAGTATTTGGGAAGGTATTAGCTTTCCTTCTATGGTGATATTATAGTCGAATGTTAATATCTTGTCTTGCACCCAACCTTGTAGCAATATGTAATTTTTTTGAGTTGATTACCTCCTCCTTTGATAATGCATGTAGTATATTGACATTTTTTATTATCATGATTTTGTCGAATACTATTGGGAAGTATTCTAAAGATTGGTCTCCAACGCCGCATATATTGCAAAATTTCAAATCAATTCTATCTTTTATAGGGCAATCTAGACTGATGTGATCACATTTCCAACATTTGAAATAGTATGGTCATCCATGACCTCAACCTTGGCCAATGAATCCATGTCAGCCTCCTTGACCTTGACCATGACTATAGTAGTTTTTGCTTCGACCATAATTGTTTTCTTGATCGATGGTTTCTGCATGGTAGATTGTTCGTACATTATTCTGATTCCGAGAATTTAAATGGCATTCTGATGTTCGATGATAGGAAGCTTCACATATATGAAACCACTTTTTGTTTTTTAGATTATGTGGGAAGTCGTGCACAATGTGATCAGTTAGGCATATGTTATAATATTTTTGATCCTATATTCAATGAAAGCCTATTGTTTTTGCATGCTCGGTGAGGGGAAAATTATCCTTCTATGTCCTTCCACAAGGCATGTAGTACACCACACTTCATTCCATCGTATAGATAGATTTTTTATTGTTTGTTGAAAATGTTATATTTTCTCCTCAAGCCTCTTAGTCGTCGAAGAATTCAATGGGCCATGATCATCTGACTCGACTCACTGTGATTTTTGTAACACATATTCACAATAGATTATCTCATAAAAGAATAGCAGGGAGCAAATTTGTGGCCGTATCCCGACTACATACCACTGTACCAACAAGATTTGGTTGATTGTTGTCAGAATTTGACTTAAGAGATTTTTGAATCTTTTATCATACTCTCTTACTGACTCACCTGGTCTTT
>SNQJ01S0070147.1:16239-30481 GCA_010110895.2 Picea sitchensis
ATTTTCAACCCGACTTACTCTAGTTTGGTAGTGTTAGCCATGTTTATTTCTTCAAGAAGTAGTCTCAGGCTTCTCTTGTATCTTTTCACTTTGTGTCAAGAAATGCTTCCCACTTTTCGTCTCTTTTTTGGAAATTACTATTTGGTAATGGTGTGCCTAGTTTGGGTCAGTATTCAAAAATTTCACTTGGTCCCTTCTTGAGGAGGAATTTATGAAGGAGTGTTGGAGCTATGAAAAAACATCTTTCGTGCAATTCGATGTAAAATTTTTCTTTCATTTTATCAAGAGATGTTCTATCTTCAATGGATTGTTCTGAAATATAGTCTTTGATAATTATTTCGAGAGAGTCATGCAGATTCATTCTTCCTCCATTCAACAACTTTAGGCCTAACTTCTCATCGACTATCATATTATAGATTACCTGATCTTCTAAGGTGCTAGAACAGGGATTCTGGGATAGCTTCAAGGAATATTTCTTGTGTCTCTGAAAAGAACTGTGACCTTTCTTCTACTAGTCAAAGGTTGTTTCTTCTTGCATACGTTTTGATGTAGTTCTCAATTTTTTTCTCCCATCATTATCTTATGTCTTGTAGAGTTATAATTTATGTAAATATCTACATGCGCAAGTCTGGTACTACCAACAACGGGACCAATGTTGTAATCTAGGGAAAAGAAGGGAGATTTATCGGTGGATCCTTACATAGACATCATAAAAGATACATACACACATATAGACATAAATAAATACATACAAAATTAATCGAAGACAAAAGAACAATATTTTATTATATGGTATAGTAGTACAACACAATTGTATACAACCCCTCAAATGAATCTATTTGAGCCTTCATGTGATTGTATATTTATACTCCTTTCAGGTAGTTGTAACTACCTAACTTCCTGGGTCGATTGGTATAATAGATACTTCGACCGACCTCTACTTATGACTTTGATGATCAACCATTGGGTCTAGTCGACAGAGTTGACTATCCCCTACAACAAGCTCTCATACACTCAAATAGAAAATAGAAGGTTGTCCCAATGATAATAAAATTTAGAAATATGGGTTTGGATTAATACCCACAATTAATTTCCTCCCTGGACCCCTCTTAGACACTCCTAGATATATCTTCTCTTGTGGATATATCATCCCCCATCTCTGTCTATATTCCCAACAACTAGTATCAAATTATATTTACTAAAAAAAGAAACTACAATTTACTTATTACATAGATTTACCATAGCCATATTCATATCTAGATTATGAATTAATTAAATTGGGGATCATAGTGGGGATGTTACTATGGGGGTATTTATATGCAATAAATTCTATACATTTAATCATCAACCCAATGGCTCGTAATATTTGAGGTGCAAGCAGAGGAAATCCAGGATTAGAGATTGTGTTGATCTATCAAAGAAATGTTGGAAAATATAATTATACCATAGAGTTATATCCCTCGATAAAGGTTACTCAAATGTTGTTTTGGTACAAACCACAGTCTTTCCCAAGGGTTCCCGTGATCACTTATAAAGAAGGCCAAATTAGTCCTTCAGTATTCACTAGATTCAAATTCTATGGTCAACTGAAATAAATATTGAAAGTTGCATGAAACATAGAGGCATCTACCAACCATTCACCATGAATGTCAATTACATTTAACTAGCTTTTAGTACAATCTTTCACGAAATAATTCCAAGTTTTCTTATACTTCCAAACACATGTAATTACAACAATGATATTTGGTTATGAACAATTGCATATATGTCTTGATCTAAATCAAATGAATAATAATCAATAGGTGCTTAATAAATCTATAATGAAAACCATGGCTATCATCTAACTATGAACAAATAAAAACAATGCATGTTGAAGAATGGGGATCCTACCAAACCAAACACATGTTGTGGTAAAAGTTACAAACTAAGTGATCACTTCAAACATGAGAGCATAATATCAAAAACTAATTATTATTGAATGAATTTGGAGATTACAAGTTCCCAAGCATAAACTTGACTTCCTTATACAATGATCCTCTCTACAATTCTCTTAATACTAACACACATCCTCCTCTGTTTTATGGTTGTTTAAATATAGGGAGGATAAATGGAGTGGATGAGAACTAATCCCTCAAATACAAATTTACAATATATTGGTTTCCTCATTTTAGTTGATATTGGTTACAAATATAACCAAGATATGATTACAACCATTTTACATAACATGAATGCGATAAGAATATCTTTATTCATCCCCTTTACTAGCTAGGTGCACCCATTCATCTAGAATATTGGAGAAGATGGTCACAAATGCAAATATGGGTAAACCCAGATTGGAAAAATGCCCATGTCTCCCATATCCTTCATTATTTTCAAAAACCACATGTTGTTGAAATTATTTGCATAATATATTACCAAACATAAATTATCAACCGGGATTCATATTCAAAAGAGTTGATGCACTATATGTGTCAATAACAGATAGGTTCCTATGTCTGATGAGTATAGTTCAATCAAGAAAACCATATAAAAAAACCAATACTCTGTTTTCACACTTCAAAGATAACACTCTTCACACAATTCATAAATTAGAAAGCAAAACTTGCAATCATGCACTCAAAAGATTTCACCCAGATAATGCCTTGTCCATTTACAAGATCATGAAGTGGAAAGATGGACTTTGAATTAGTTATCTGTAGCTGCTACTCTTAGCAATCAAATATGGGTACACTTCAATAATACAACTCCAAACTTAGAAGAGAAAACTGATAACAAAATTTCTCAAGCAAACAATGAATCAAAAGGTTCTTTCTTAGGTGACAAATCTATTCATTAGAGGCTCATGAAATGAAGAGATGAACTTATATATTGCCTCTTGTAGCAACTAATTCTAGCAATAAACTGTAATCAATTTTCTGCACACATTATTCAAAGAGAAATCACTCATAACTTAATCAATTCTGGAAGAAACTATTTGTCCCTGCACAGGAAACACTAGGTATATTAAGATTATCCATTTAATAGTCCATGTAGGGTGAATGATGGGATATTAATTGCTCCTGTATTAACACACTTAAAATTTCAAAGTAAATTATGAAAGTCTCTATGAAGAACACAGTTTCAGGAATGCAAAATTTTATAAATCTCTACAACTATCTCAACACAAATTATTGTTTATGAAACTAAGTAAAATTACTAAAGATCTAGTGCACCATACTTATCAAACTTACACTAATACAATCCCATTCACAATTTACTCAAAAGATCTAACAATTATACAGATCAAACACAATAGGTATACTTTATGAATTCATAGTTTAACTCAAACAAGAAATCAAAATAAAAGGTACAGGACACACACAATTGAGTACTGGAATAAAACATACATGTACATGAATAAAAATATGAGATATATTTTACATTAATCTTACCATATTAGAACGGTGGGCCCTTCCCGATTCCAACATGGAAGATCTAAAAATATAACATACTAAAACATTCTAATCATACCCAACAATTGCACAACAACTCATTTGTATTCCTTCAACTTGTAAAATCAAATCAATAGTTCATCATCTTGTATATTATGGTAATATGAATAATTATGTTCATTATATCCATATGTATCTCCTGTGTATCCTATATCCTATACAACATCCCTTATAAAGAAGGTGAGTCATTACTATCAAGAGATAAGGATAATAATTAAACAATTTTAAAATATTACAATTGGAAATACATATCGAATCTTTAGGGATGGACTTCATCCTCATGACACGAAGTGAATGAGTGATGAAGTCGATCATTATCTTGAAAACTACTTTGGAGACTTTGATCCAAGCAATTTCTTGGAATCTTCTTCAACAAATGCGTTCAATAAGTGAATTATGGAAATAACAATTGGTACCAGAATACACATAGACGTTTGGTACCAAAATAACACAATCACACTGGTACTAGAATAGGCGCATTTGTTTGGTACCAGAATAGCATAGGGAAGTACTAGATCAATATTATGGAGTTCTGTTGGTACTGGATCAATGTTATGCAATTTTGTTGGTACCATATCAATTCTTATTAATATCAAATGATTAGGATCATGGAAAATCAACTATTTTAATCGAATTAACTCAATAAAACAAAACAAAACATGCCTTAACCACACATTACCTCTCTATTCACATGAACAGGGTCATTAAGTGTATTTGTGGAGGAAACAAACAATTAGATACACTTGGCATAGGTAAAATAGGCTCAGATAGGGGGTAATAGAGGGTATTAGAAGTGTCAAAATGGAAACTCAACATTCCCCCATGCTTAATTCATTACATGTACTCATGCAACAATGATATTCAAAATTTCACAATTGATGATACTCTTCACTCGATCAAGCATTCCTTGAAGTTTCATCCTTCTTCAGCTCCTAAGTTCTTGTTAAACAATATAAACTTCCTGTCTTATGGTTCCCATTCTTACCCATGGAAAAGTATTTATGATGAAAAAGTGGAGTCATGAGTAATATATTAGATCTATTAGTGATTTGTCGTTAAGCCTTATCCAATATGTTGCGGATCATAGTTAAGATAAAGGGTTGTATGTGACTCTAATATGATTATAGGATAGTGGCCAAGAGTTTTCAAAATGAATTTGACTAATACGCCCCCCTAACTAAATTACCTTTAAAACAAAAGTGATATAAGCACAGTTTTAGATCTCATTTGAAGAGAGGAACACATAAGAGAATACATCCCAAGATGATTAACTCATTTTTTATCCAAGTTTTTAGAGATGAAGCTCTTCTTTCTTAGGTAAGGTGAATTACATATACTGAGGGTCCCACTTCTCATGCAAACCTATTTATTTTAATAGGAAAAACTATAAAGTGGATACTTGAAGGTTCTTAGGAACATCATCCGAGAGATATAAAGGTTATCTCCTAGCCTTGATTCAATAATGATTGCTTCAGAATGAGACCCAAGGGTTTTTGTTCAGTTTTAAGTGTGCCACTTTATGTTTTTCAACTCCCTTTACCCAGCATAGCCCCACTACCAGCAGGCCTATTCAGTACCCCGATGGGTTTACCTTAGTACCATACAAGCATGGCCCCACTGCCAACAATCCTGTTTAGTACCCCGACGAGTTTACTTGTACTTATTGATACTTCCTTTTTATCATATTACTCAAAAGATTTAGAATAATGTATATTGTTTCATTGACAGTTTTAAAGTATAAGGAAGGTAGGTGGTACGAGAGTGTTTTAGAGTTATTAGGAACATAATTAATTGTTTATAATTATCCCAAGGGTGAAATCATCCACATTCAACTTAAATCTTAGCTATTCAATGTATAATGGAACATCTCGGATAATGACTAAGAGGTCCCTCTAGTTAATCCTATTAGGGTTCTCATTAAAGTTCATTGTGTTTTTGCAAGGGCGGTCCACCACATGAGGTTTTCATCAATACCTCCCAAGAAAAACTTGTAAAGATAAACTTGGATAAGAACTTGTTGAATCAACTAGGTTAGTATTAGACATAATGGTGTCACCACTTTTCAATGGATATTTTGATTAGCAATCACTTTTTCAAAATGATGAGGTAATAAGACAAGTGCACCCATTATCATATAGAGCTAAACGTGAAAGTATCTTCTTAAAGGATAGCAAGGATGATTCCTTTAGGGTTGAGTGTAGAAATGTAGGAGGAAGATGCATATGAGAGTAAAAATAATTAAACACAAGACTTAAATGATCCTTGATAGAAAGAACATGAAGAGATTAGCCCATACCTCCAATTACCTAAAGTGAAAACAATATTAAGCACATGACAAAGATCATATCACTTTGGCATCAGTACCAGATAAGTAATGGAGTAGGTTTTTGCAGTACCAGAATAGATAGTATTGGAACAAAGTGACATGATGGATGATTTTTTCTCATTCATGGTGACAACCACTTCACAAAGGAAATCAATGATAATATACGAGGAGATGTATACGAGGTCTTGCAAAAGTTCATGGTAGGGAGCATGCAATAATTGAGAGTAACCATATGTTTACTGCATAATTAGTCTAATTCCTTAGTAAAATGAAAAAATGTTGAGTTTATATGTCCTATTGCTTGAAGCATTTAAATATAGAAACAAAACTTGAATATATGATTAGAGATATCGACACCTTATTACCAGTACCGGATCACCTGAGTACCGGATGAACACAAACTTTCTCCTTTGGTACTAGATGAGCACAGAGATGACCATTAGTACCGGAATAACATAGAGTTGTGTTTTAGTACCGGAATAATGTAGACCTCATCCCACAGTACCAGATGAATGCAGAGGAAAATATTGTTTGCAGTATTAGATGAACACAGAGGTAAACATTGTTTGCAGTACCGGATGAACGCAATTCTGTAGTACCAGAATAGAATGGTATTGGAATTCTGGAAATGACTATCAAATCCAAGCATTGAACATGTTGATTTGGCCTCACCGACAGAAGTTGCAAAAGAATATGAAGGTTTTAGCAACCACTCCCACATGCCTAAGGTTTTTCATGGCCTCATGCAAACAATGTGAGATTCTAAAAAAAGGCTTCTCAGAGAGTTGTGAACATCTGCTAAAAACAAACCAATAAAACTAATTAAAACTAGATTTTTATTCATGCTTACAAACATAAAATTTAGGGAAAATGTCAAAAGCTGAATTATTAGCTATGAATAAAATAGTTTGGAATTAGCATTCAGTTTCAACTGTGATTAAAAGATCACTTAATCGATCATCCTTGTGAAATAGTGGTCTTAAAATAGATAGGTAAATATAAAGCATGAATGCATCATTTTTAGCAACTTTAAGGAAAAAGAAGAATTTTGAAGAAATAGGTCATGAAGCACTCCCATAAGTGTTATATTCCATCGACAAGGATGTCTTCTTTGGTTTTGAAACCCTTCCAGTATTATGTGTGCATTTGGAGGATGAAGAGATTCTCTTTTCATAAGATTCCAAACAAAAGTCATCATAACTTTTAAAAATAAATCTACTATAGGAACAAAAGATCTTAAACATATTTCTTTATTAGATTTTGACATTCCCATTTATTAAAAATATTAAAGATAGGTTGAATTGTAACATTTATTTATTTATTTACTATCCTACTCTAATTGAACAAAATAAATTGTCCTTCAAGTATAGGAATACTTCCAGTGAAGCCATGTGCGTAACAGGGTTAGAAATATATCCATACTCAGGTTTAAAAGATACATTTTAATGCATACTGGAGTATGAAGGACCAACCGCTTTGATGATGAGATAAAGCAATAATGAAAAATAAAAGAGTGGTGTGACCTAATAACTAATTGAAACCATGTTTCAATAGGATCACTATATTCTCGTTTCTCTTCTTTGTTTAGGTCACACTGAATGTCTTCCTCTACCATGCTATGCATATTATCCTCTTCAAGATGATTGATCTTTGGATTACATATAGGATCTGTTGAGAGGCATGCTAAGGAATCCTCAATATCAGGTTCCACTAGTTCCTCTCCATTGAATTCTATCCATGATTCTTTATTCCCTTCAACAAATTGACAAGAGGAATCCGACGAGACTTCTAAATCTTCCTGTGGAGAGACAACTAGATTCTTGATTGTTGTTAAGATATGCTCTTCCTAAGAGGCGAATATCCCAACTGCTGCTAGAATGCGAGAAAGTTCTTGGAGGAACATTCTTCAATCTCTTGATCATCCTTGAATTACTCTAGCTGGTTGATGATACCTATTTCGCAACACAGATTAGTACTCGAGGGGTTCTTACAACACCCCAAACATGATTTATAATTTAAAGATCTAAATTTTAAAACTATTTTCAAAAACAAAACACACCAATATTGAACTCCTTGCGTTACTGGGATCCTTTTGTCACCAGGTTATCAGTTCACACAAGTTAGCTCATGATAAATAAAACTAAATTTTCATAAAAAACACACTTGCATCAAAAGAAAAGAGGACAACCTAAATTTGGAGAAACCCCACCAAAGTGGATGTGTGGGATCTTCCCACATGTCTTACCATCTTCTCTCCACCCTTAGGTCATCCACAAAACCAATCCAAAAACATTAAAGAAATCTGATTCAAATACTACCTATTACCATTCACAACTCCCTGGCAATGGCGCCAAAATGTTGATGCAATTATTTGCATAATATATTACCAAACATAAATTATCAACCGGGATTCATAATCAAAAGAGTTGATTCACTATATGTGCCGATAACAGATAGGTTTGTATGTCTTATGATTATAGTTCAATAAAGAAAACCATATAAAAAAACCAATACTATGTTTTCACACTTTAAATATAACACTCTTCACACAATTCATAAATTAGAAAGAAAAATTTTCAATCATGCACTCAAAAGATTTAGCCCAGATAATGCCTTGTCCATTTATAAGATCATGAAGTGGAAATATGGACTTTTAATTATTTATTTGTAGCTGCTACTCTTAGCAATCAAATATGGGCAAACTTCAACAATACAACTCCAAACTTAGAAGAGAAAACTGATAACAAAATTTCTCAAGCAAACAATGAATCAAAAGGTTCTTTCTTAGGTGAAAAATATGTTCATTAGAGACTCATGAAATGAAGATATGAACTTAGATATTGCCTCCTGTAGCAACTAATTCCAACAATAAACTGTAATCAATTTTCTGCACACATTATTCAAAGAGAAATCACTCATAACTTAATCAATTCTGGAAGAAACTATTTGTCCCTGCACAGGAAACACTAGGTATATTAAGATTCTCCATTTAATAGTCCATGTAGGGTGAATGATGGGATATTGATTGTTCCTGTATTAACACACTTGAAATTTCAAAGAAAATTATAAAAGTATATATGAAGAACACAGTTTCAGGAATGCAAAATTTTATAAATCTCTACAACTATTTCAACACAAATTATTGTTTATGAAACTAAGTAAAATTACTAAAGATATGGTGCACCATACTTATAAAACTTACACTAATACAATACCATTCACAATTTACTCAAAATATCTAACAATTATACATATCAAACACAATAGGTATACTTTATGAATGCATAGTTTAACTCAAACAAGAAATCAAAATAAAAGGTACAGGACACACACAATTGAGTACTAGAATAAAATAGACATGTGCAAGAATAGAAATCTGAGCTACATTTTACATTAATCTTACCCTATCATAACGGTGGGCCCTTCCGGATTCAACATGGAATCTCTAAAAAGATAACAGACTAAAACGTTCTTATCATACCCAGAAATTGCACAACAGTTCATTTGTATTCCTTCAACTTGTAAAATTGAATCAACAGTTCATCATCTTGTATATTATGGTAATATGAATAGTTATGTTAATTACATCCATACATATCTCCTGTGTATCCTATCTCCTATACAACATCCCTTATAAAGAAGGTGTGTTGTTACTATCAAGAGATAAGGATAATTATTAAACAATTTTAAAATATTACAATTGGAAATACATATCGATTCTTTAGGGATGGAATTCATCCTCATGACATGAAGTGAATGAGTGACAAAGTCGATCATGATCTTGAAAACTACTTTGGAGACTTCAATCCAACCAATTTCTTGGAATCTTCTTCAGTGAACACATTCAACAAGTGAATTCTGGAAATAACAATTGGTATCGGAATACACATAGTCGTTTGGTACCAGAATAACATAATGGCACTGGTATAGGAATAGGCACAGTTGTTTGTTACCAGAATAGCATATTCACACTGGTACCGAAATAGCACAGGCTAGTACCAGAATAGCACATGACAGTACTAGATCAATATTATGCAGTTTTGTTGGTATTGGATCAATGTTATGCGGTTTTGTTGGTACCATATCAATGATTATTAATATCAAATGATTAGGATAATGAAAAATCAACTATTTTAATCGAATTAACTCAAGAAAATCAAACAAAACATGCCTTGACCATAAGTTACCTCTCTATGCACATGAACAGGGTCATTAAATGTATTTGTGGAGGAAACAATCAATTAGATACACATGGCATAGGTAAAATAGGCTCAGATAGGGGGTAATAGAGGGTATTAGAAGAGTCAAAATGGAGAATCAACACCACCCATGCGTCAGCTAAATGGGTTTATTGTGGAAAAAAATCCATGTTAAGAAATTTCAAGATCCTTCTTTGTTTGCTCGAAAATCATGACTGAAGTTCATTGTTGCTAATTCTGACACAATTTTGACCACTAGCTTTGACCATGTGTTGAAGGTCCACACATGTGACCTAGGTACAAACTAGTGAATACCAAACCATATTGGAGGTATTGTCAACAAAAGCCATGCCTCCATATTGGCCCTGTAAGTGTACATATATACTAAACACAGAGGTCAGGTACTGGAACTGAACTTCTGGTGCAGGAACTGAATTGTCTAAAACCTTCATCATAAAGATTAATCTAAATCCTTTTTAAATCATTAAAAGAAAAGGACATTATGATCAATTAACAACATTAAGCTTGTTAAACACATTAAATACACAAGTGCGGGTAAATGGGGTAATACAAAATAATAAACGGGTGCAAGGATGAGGTGAAATGGTAAAAAATAAGGCCAATTGATAATGCAAAAGATGTCAAAATTGCGAACCAACATCTCCCCCATGCCTGAGGATTGACATGTCCTCATGTCAAAGGAATAGGTCAAAACCATCTTCTGACTGCAAATTCCTCCCAAGCTTCCCATCCAGACTGATTCAATCTTATCAATTTTCATTGCCACTACTAGATTTTACTTTCATAATTAAATCCTTTATGTTGTTTAGACTTCCAATGAAGACAAACAATGAAAACTACATTTTTAGTTGTATATTGTTGAGTGTTAAAGGTCCCTAGGTCATAAACATGTGGTGACTTAGGATCACTTCAAGAATAGATGAATGACTTGAAGTAGTTCAAGTTTTCCTACAATCTCTCCAAGGAGCTCCACAAAGTTTCCCATATGATATTCCAATGATAAAATTTCCATGATGAAACTGAGTCACATGGAGGTACATGGATCATAATAAAATAGTTGGAAATGAATGTTCCTCTTTTAAAGATTCATAAATCTCTAAATCAGTTGCACTCAATATGATATTCACATCCTTTTTGAGCCCAACATGTTGGATACTAGTGCTTAGGAATCCCAATTAGAGAGCAATTTCTTGCAAATCCATATCATAAGTAGATGAGTTGCTACTCATAACGACCAGTTTTAAATGTGTAGCTTTACCATTTCCACCATAAAATATGTCATGAGAGACAATATAGCATGCATTACTAGTGTGTGTTCCAATCACATTCCTTTGCAAACCAATGTATTACCAACAACCATGATTAAAAAATATTTTGAATCAAAATCAAGATGTATTCTAGAATCCTATGTCTTCTATGTGGCCATGAAATGTTTTACCTCCCATGTTTCTATGAGAGAGAACCTGGAATAATAAAGAATTTTTTAGGAATAATAAATCATCAGCATGGTATATGAAAGATAAACACATATGAATTATGAATGGTATCCTTCCAATCATTTAAGATATTTTTCAGTTGGCTCAAAGAGCGCTCCCAGTTCATTCTCATGAATGACCCATATCGACATTTTAATTAATAGAAACTAAGCAAGGATGACATTTTCCCTAGTGACAAGTATGTTTACACAAATATTTCCCACAAATAAGAAATTCCTCATATACCTCTAAGAAGGTTGGCATATTATTCATACAATTCGTCATTTGATTTGTAGTGTGGTTTTAGCACAGGGGAAAACTTTGGCCTTCCTAGGCGACAATTCACATTCTCCAAATTCTTGTTGCATTTATAATTTTTACAGGAGAGCATATTCATGCACATGTTCCCCTTTTGGCTCTTGGTTGTTCATAATCTTTTGAAACCCTCCACTTGCAAACAAAATCATCCAACAAGAACAACACTTTTAATTTCTTGTTAAACCCAAAACTCAATATTGCTAAGAATGAGAATTTTAGATGTCACCAATCCAAAATTGAGAGAACTAGAAATGTCACAAGCATGCCTCCCAAATCACTTCATGATGTAGAAGCATCGCAAGAAAGCACAAGTGGAGGACAACTGGATATGCACCAGCGCACATTTTGAAGATGTTTTGAAATTTAAAGATGAAACATTAATGTAATAACTGGGAGGACATAATTTTTCTTAAATGTTTTGGGAATTGTAATGTAGATCTTGAGCGATGCTCTCATCTATCATTTGGAGGTATTTAATGTAATAAATGTAAAGTAGTTGTAGACTTTAATTCCAATTAGATAGCTTAGAGTTGTAGGAGGGAAAACTCAAGAAGCTCCCTCGTAGTTTATTATTGTATCATAATTTCTCAATTGTAAAAAAAGAGAAGTTGTAGAGAAAGAGAACATAGAAGAACAAAGAATAAGAGAGATTGTAGAAGTTGTTTGAGCGGATAGCTATTGATATAGAACCCATGTACATAAGAACTTGAGTTAATATAAGAATTCTTTGACTCAATTTCATGGTGTTGTTATGGTCACTATTTGCATCTATTGAATGGTATGTTTACAGTTTGCGTATATGCTCTATTATGAATTTTTTTCTATGCTTTATGTGTATGATTTCATGTTGAAAGTATGAAGTCCTAGGGAGGGAGAGTATAAGTTTCAATTTACTCTCGTCCTGAGAAGTCCTGCAAGGAGTGTAGTGAAAGTCCACAAGGAGTGTGTTGACGAGATTCTGGTTTTTACCTTAGAACAAATCCTGAGAGATAGAGTTGTTCTTATACCAATAGAAGTGAAAATATAGAACAGAGCCATGCAAGGTGTGTGTAGGCCGAGATGAAGTCTTATAATTTTCCAACCCAAGGGGGTGGTTGAAGAACTTTTGTCACAAGGAGTGCATAAAGTTGGAGAGTTCAGATAATCAAATATTATCACGAGGCTCGTAAGGAGTGCGTGCAAGACTCCCTTAGAATCCTTGAGTTTGTAGCAGAAACCAAGCTCAAGAGGAAGGGCGCCAAGTTATTTGTCCAGGATTCTTTGAGAACCTGAATGGATGGTGGAAATTCTCAGAGGGAGAATTGCAGATATCTGTGGACTGTTAGATCCAGTGGAGTTGTAGAAAGGTTAAAGGAAAGAGTCTTTTAACATTTTCAAGCTCAAGAGAGATAGAAATCGTTAGATCCAAAAGGGGCGAGAGCTGTTTATTTGTCACCTTGAATTTCATCTTTTCGAAAGTTAGAAGTGTGGAGGAAGTTCTGACTCATAAGTCGCGATCCTTGAAATCCCGAAGTGATTAGGACCATCAGATCGTGGAACCTGTAGGACCATTGTTGGCACAAGGGAAAACCCAGGGTTCATCTCCAAGAGCACACCAACAAGCCCTAACTACTGGCCCTTTCGGCAACACCTGCGAAGAAGATGTAGTCTCACCCGAAGTAGCTATGGGGGGGTTGCAGGACAGATATGTCTACAACCAAGGGGAATATCAAGTGGATCTAATACTAGAGTAGTACAACATGCATATATCACTTATCATCTCAGATCTACTCTACACAACTATCTATCATATCTAGAACAATAATGCAATAACAGTATATCAATGATTAAGAACAGAACACCAATCACACATACGACACAAGATATACATCATTCACCCCCTCTCTAGGGCTACGTCCACAGAACTATGCTTATAATATATTAATATGAAGCATACAGTTCTTGTCTGCACTCTCAGCTAGTGGATATTATTTCTTCTCCTTGCTATCTCTCCCCTCCCTGTACACCCAGATATAGGGTTGATCTTTTCACCCAGTTGAATATCTTACAATACATAAGGATGTCGTACTCAATACTTCTTCCTCACTTGATCACACAACAACAATCATAAATCCAACAATAGTAACAACCCATCCCAGGTACTTTAGACCTCTATTTATACATTAAAATCACTCACTGACATCCTTAGGATGAAACCTAGGTGTCAAAACCCTATATAACAAAACCCTAGGTGTCTAAAACCCTAGGTCAACTTGACCTGCATTTTCAGGGATTTACCAACCTGTCTTTCCTTCCTTTTCACGTAGTGCTCCAAAGCATCCAATGGTGGATTTTTCCTCTTGATGAGTTGTTCATGATCCTTCTTTCTTGCTGATCTGTCATCCTCGATCTACTCATCCAACGACTTGCTTC
>SNQJ01S0070148.1:28637-38786 GCA_010110895.2 Picea sitchensis
TCACCAATACTTTTGTAGTGGTGTATCTGGATGACATTCTACTTTACAGCAAGACTTGGGTCAAACACTTGTAGCATATTTAGCAGTTTATGCACACCCTACGATAGCACAATCTATACGCCAACCTAGAAAAATGCTCCTTTAGCATGGACAGGGTCCATTACCTAGGATACATCATTGATCAGCATGGCGTACGTGTGGATCCAACCAAGATCCAAGTCATCCGTGACTGGCCAGCCCCAACAACACTCACTGAGATTTAGATATTCTTGGGACTTGCTAATTTCTACCGCAGGTTCATGTTGGGTTTCTTCCATATTTCATGGGCCCTCAGCCAAATAAACATGGGTGGTGGTAAGGAAATATTTTCGTGGGGTCGGTCCCAAAAACAAGCGTTCGATGATTTGAAGCAGTGCTTGTGCTCAACCCCAATACTTTAACTACCAGACCTGCAACATCCCTTTGAGCTCGAGACATAATCTTGAGGCTTTCCGTGGGCCCCATTCTCACTCAGCACGGCCACCCCGTGGCCTATCATAGTGAGACACTGTCAGATACTGTCTGTAAGTACCCTACTTACGAAAAAAAAATGTACTCCATAGTGCAATCATGCCGCCAGTGGATACATTACATTCTTGGGAAGGAGACAGTCATCCAGACTTATCATAAGCCACTGTAGTTCATGCAGACATAGGGAAAATTACATAATGACCACCATCAAAAGTGGTCCACATACTTGCAGCAATTCCACCTCAACATCAAGTATAAAACAGGAAGCACTAATCGCGTCGTTGATTACCTCAGCAAACCACTAGTCGCGGCACTCACCACGGTGCTAGACTCTTGCGGCCATGAGACATCTAGATGGCCCCAACTCTATGAGACAGACCCTGAGTTCACCACCACCTACCAAATGATGGGCGCAAATGCATTTGTCCATAATTTCCATCTTTAGGATGGCTTGTTGTGTCATATGGGCCATATCTGTGTTCCATCAAGTGAGCGAGTGAAGCTGATCTGGGAAGCCCACTATATTCGAGTGGCAAGACACTTTGGCATCGAAAAGACAGTGGAAATGCTACAGAAACATTTCTACTGGCCGAAAATTCGACAAGAGGTTGGCAAGTATATCAGGTCTTGCACTGCCTGCGTTTTTCCCAAACCGACCACTAAGAAACAGGGCCTATACCCCCCTCTTCCTACTCCTGACAGGCCATGGGAATCCATTTCAATGGACTACATGTTGGGCATCCCATCCACCAAGCGGGGAAATGACTGTGTTTTTTTGGTTGTTGATTTCTTTTATAAGATGGCGATTCTGGTTGCCTGCAAGAAGAGTATCACAACAAAGGCCACTTTCAATATCTTCCTTGAATGAGTTTGGGTACATTTTGGAATCCCACAAACCATTGTCTCAGATCGGGATAGTCGATTTCTCAGCACATTTTGGTCAAGCCTCTGGTCACTGTTGGACACCAAGCTCACCAAATCCACGGTCTTCCACACCCAGACAGATGGCCAAAACGAGGTTGTAAATTGAATGATTGTGCACATCCTTCGCATGTATAATTCAAAGAACCCTCACACATGGGATGATATCCTTCCCTATGACCAACATAGCTACAATCAATCCTTGCATAGCTCAACTAGCCATAGCCCCTTTCAAGTGGGGTTGGGATTCCAACCATTGGGTCCCATAGATATTGCACTTCCCCTTGCGGTCACCTCGACTAAATGATCTCCTTATCCAACTAAAGATGAAAAAGAAACTTGGTTCATTGAGTGGATCCAGTACATCTACCAATAGGTTCAGGATATCCTACAAAAGCCCAATGGCAAGTACAAACAACGCCATGATCAACATCAGGTGCCTCATAAGTTTCAGGTGGGCGACAAATTTTGGTTGCACTTGCATAAAGAACGCCTTATAGAACCCCATCGGAAGCTTCACCCACTCCATTATGGACCATACACTATCACCAAGTTCATGGGGGATAATTATTTTGAGCTCAACATTCCTCCTTTCCTTGGCCTGCACCCAGTGTTCAATGTGGATCTCCTTCGCCCTTATTTCCCACCATTATTGGACACCTCAGAAGTAGCAGAACATATGACACCAACATATCTCAACCCCGAATGAATACAATAGGAATATAATGATAATATTGTGGACAGACAGATCAAGGGCACTCGACAACAAACGATCCATCTTTATTGAGTTGTCAAAGCAGGGCAACTTCTACACCAAGGCAAGTGGTTCACCCCGGTCCAAATTCAGCAGAAATTTCCTCATCTAATGGGGGACCTGAACATGATGGATACCATTTCTTCCTAAGGATGGAGGATTGATCCAGATGGATATCGATGGCCACCCACCTTTTCCAACTAGCTCAAAACAATTTTTTGACAATTTTGGCAATTTACTATTTTTAGCAGTTTTAACTTCTGGGGCCATTTTGAGGGCCTAAATGATTTTTTTTCAGTATCGAGATCCTTAGTTATAATCAAAATAATTATTTCTCCTCCAAAATGAATCTCCTCGATGATACCTTTCCAACGGGCTATAACATGCCTAAAACGAAGATCGTATGCAAAAGTTACGACCCCGGGAAGTTGATGTACTAACTTACCCAAGCAGGGCCCACATGACTTTTGGAGCTTCATCTCCTAGGGTTAGGTTTTTGGATGTGTAAGTTTTTTGGAATTATTTCTTATTGTAAAATGGCCTTTAGAGCCTCATTGTAACTTTCTTCTGGCGAATGCGCGATGTCGTCACATCTCTTCTCAGAGATAAGCCACCACAATTCCAGCAAGCTTGTTTCCACTGCATTTTATAGTTTCAGCTTATTTCGATATTGAATAGAAAACCGGTTTTACTATATCTCTGTTATTTTGTGTTAAGCACCTGTTAATAATCTATATTCATTTCGTTCTTCTCATAAAATCTGTATCACTATCGGCCCTTTCGGCAACACCTGCGAAGCAGATGAAGTCTCACCCGAGGTAGAGGTAGGGGTGGTTGCAGGACTCAGGTGTCTGCAACCTTAGAATGGACACAGATGTGTGATTATACAACTTACTAGAACACTTAGCACCGTTAGTTCCTCAAGATACATTCAATAATCACTTCACTTATAAGACAGATCTTCACAACATTCACACTAATCTATAGTATTCAAGCACTTAGAAATAGTAAGCTCGATCAAATCGAGTAGATCGGCACTAAGCATCTTCATGCACATCATATCTAAGATTCATACACATCTAAGAGAACAAAGCATAAGCATATCTTCCAACAAATATAAAATCACTTAGCAGAAGAAGAAGTAAACACATTGAATCAAAGCACAAAGCATCACACACAAATTTACATGTTTCACCCCCGCCCTAGAGTTACGTCCACCAACTCTTCTTATTTATTATCTCGGTTAAAAAGTTACAACAAAGAGCCTCAGCAATCCTCATTCTATACAGGACAATATATCTGCGTAGCTCGCTAGATCCTTCTTCCTTGCACTTCAGCACAAAGCCTTTCACAACCTCCTACAACAACTTGCACTTATCTCTGAAAGTCTCTTACAATCATGCACAGAGAATTTACAATCCACATCCGATCACACAGATCTAATTACTAGCATTAAGCCATCGACTTTCTTATACCTTGCCTAGACATCTATTTATACATACAAAAGTGGGCCTAAGCGTGGTTAAACCCACATACCGACATCCCTTTCCCATTACATTAACCCAAACCCTAAAAAGGGGCCCAAAAGTGGACCGAGATCCTGTGATCTCTACTTCGTCTTGTGCACTTCCATAGATAGGGCGTCGAAGTCCCCAAAACGGTCAAATATGACCAAGTATCTCCCACAACTTGGTCAAGGGCCAACAAGCCCCCAACACTCACATGTGACTCATCCCGAGTCACTCAGGTCTAATCAATTCTGCTTCAAATGCATCGAGCTTGGCTCGAGATGCTTTGACCTGCTGCATTGCAAATTCTTCTTGCTTGGTGAAATCCTGGATGAGTGTGACATTCACCAGCCCTTCTAGGTGTTGCTTTGCTAAATTCACAACATGTTCCAGCTCTGTTCCTTGGTTCTCGATCTCTATAAATAGCTAACATGCCTTATCCTGCAAAGGTTGAAGTTGTTGATTTACTTCCATTACCTTTCTCTGGATTATATGGATCTACTGTTGTCCTATGCACTACTTGGAAGACCGTTTCATTTTCTCTATGGGTGATAGGGCCTTCAGATGCACCTCTAGGTTTTTTGATTCATGCTTCGCCTCGTGGAGTTGTGACTCCAATTTGTGCAATTCAGGATTCTTGGTTAGGTTCTCATGTATTTGCACACTACCGCTACTTAATTGTTTGCATTCCTCAGTGAGTTCTTTAATCCTTTCTACTGTGCTCCAGGAATTCATTTCTCATTGGTCGCACTCTTCTTGTGGGGTACTTGGTATGGTTTGAAGATCTAATTCTACGACTCTTTGTTGAATTTGCTGAATAACTTCAACAAGCTTCAACACTTGGCATTCTAAGGGTTCTTCTGATTTCTGCTCTAAGACGCTCAAAGAGAAAAATGCTCTATTGACTACTTCTTCGATCTCGATCTTCTTTGCGAGAAACTGCTCCTTTTCTTTTTGGATCTTCTCTCTGTCCTCTTCCAATTTTTCTTGGAGAACGTCCCTCTCTTGTTGCGCAGCTTGGCACTTCTCGATGATTTCCTCCTATGCTTGCTTTAAGGCTTGGGTGGCCTCCGCGGTTTCTTCCTGTGTTTTCTGAAGGCATGCTTCGACTGTGGCATCAATCTTGTGGAGTTAAACTGGTACATCTCCCTCTTATGTTGTTCCTTCTGGTAGGGGCGCAATGGAGACTGTGCAACTAGACCAAAGTGCCTGCTACACTCCTTGGAGATCTCTCTCAATTCGGTTGGACATTGCCTCTTTCTTGGCTTCCTTATTTTCTGTTATTTCTTCTATAGCCTCATTCATAGTGGCGAGTAGGAAACTGAAGCCATATGGGGTGAGTGTGGCCTTCATCTTGGTTATAGGGGTTCTAGGTTTCTTTCAGGAGGAGGGTTTTAGAGGTGAAACCTTCCTTTTTCTAGATGATTCCTCTTCATCTTTTGGCCTCTGTTCGACTTCTCCAGCATTACCATCTTGCTTGAGTGTAATGGATGCGGTCCACACATATCTATTGTCTATATCCTGTATTTCCTCATCCTTCTTCTTCTTCATTGTTTTCTTCGTCTTACTGGGCCCAGGTCTATCCTGCGCAGCTTCTGGGTTGTTGATGTCGGACAATTCTATGGGGTCTGTTAAAACAAGGAGGTCTGCCGACCATTCCTTGGTGATTTCCTCCAGGTCTTCTTATGCCAGCTTATAATAAGACTGTAACTACTCTTTGTTCTCATCAGTGCATGATGTTGTGTAAATGAAGTGGAAATCCGCCCTGAACTTCATTAAGGGCCTGAACCTAAAGAGGGTATTCGGGGGTATCCGAGGCTTGGACTAGATGGCATGCTTCAACTAATTGTAGTAGGAGTGGAATACGACATTGGATTTCCATTGTTTTCTCATATCATTCGAGTACCATAAGGTACTGAACTCCGTGACTAAGGGCTGAAAAGGGTCGAGGTCCAAGAAGGTTGCATCTTCCGGTAGATCCCATGCAACGAAAGCTATAAGTATCAAGAGCCAGCTAAAATGGAATTCATGCCCCTGATCTTGGGCTTCTCTGCAGTCGATCTCTAGTTGATTCACCAGGTACTTCGCCCAGTTCATCTGTAGTTTCTCTGTGCACTTTCCTGCGAGGTCAACTACAAAGACGGATACTTGCGTGGGTCAATTCTTGTGAACGAGCTTCCCTATGATTAGATGACATGCAAGGTGTACTACGCCTCTCTAAATATAGGCTACCTTGTAGCCTCGCACTCCTTTCTCAACATCGCTATAATCTTCTTTGATCTTTCATGCAAGAGCGCAGTCTGCGGTCTTTCCAGCATAGTAGTCATGGGGATCAGGGCCCTACATGCTAAGACCTGTGATCCTATTGATCAACACTGGATCAACTGTGATGTGGCAGTTCAACCACAGGTATCCTTCATGGTAACTCACTAGGAGTATCTTAACACAGGAATTGACTTCGTAGTGATGTCTGAAATGTGGGATCTTCATGATGTTCAATAGAGTGGATTGCACGAGGTTCATAGTCCATTGCTGAGGGACGATATTCAAGTTTTTTTCCTTGGTTCTGGTTAGGTACTTATATGGGGCAAGTGTGTTGTAGACTTTACGATCCCCCAGGTTGAAGTAACTAAACTTCAATGCTGCAATCTTGTCTTGATCTACGTGGACTACACGTACCCCTTTCGGCAGGTACATAGTGACTAGAGTGTACTTGAAGTCTCTAGGCACACTATCTCTATTGATCACACTGCTCAGAGGTGGTATGTAATAAAGTAGGATGGATGGAACCAACCTCGCATTGGCCATATCATCTTTATGTTTGGTTTTGTGTTCTGCATCGGCTGGGGATGTTCTTGCTTGAGCAGTCGACGGGGAGGCATGCACTCCTCTCATTAATGATGCATGTAAACCTATAGACAACCCTCGTTCCGACATGAATCTTTCATTTCTGAGGCTAGCGAGTACCTCTCTTGTAGATTCTCCGGCTGCGTTAAATTTTTTAGACATATGTGCTTGGAAAGAAAAATTAGTCAGGGTTCAAAATGATCTCAGATATTGTACTAGGATGACCAACCAGATCGCAATGACCACTATATACAACTACTATTTGGTGGGATTATAATTCTCAATTGTAAAAAGTATTCTTCGTGCCTGGTGCAATGAACTAAATAAGAAATTCGGCAACGGTCTGCTTGCAACGAGCATGAAGCTTCAATTAACATTGATCTATCCGTTATCGTGCAGTCCAATGGTCTAGTGATGATCCTTTCATTCTTTTCTATCTGTTTGGGGAGGAAGTCGAATGGGTATATCGGTCCAACGACTATATCGATTCTTCACGGCGAAGTGCCATAGGTAGTTTTTCTGATATCTCGGAGAAGCTCCCATTCTGCAAGTTTTCTTTCTGCGATGTTCTATCTGGAATCTCCTGCAACTTTTCAATCTTTGCCTTCTTCTTACTTAACTTTCTAGCTTTCTTTCTAGTGAGCTTTGTCTCGGTAGTTATTTTCCCGTTCTAGCTCTTATTTTCCTTGGATATAGTTACTTTGCATTGTTGATGTTCTTTCTTAGGGTTCAGGTATAACATCTCGTCCTTATCTGAGATAGAAACTTCAGTCTTCTGTGATTCCTCTGGTGTTCTGATAATTTTGACATCCGGGTTTCTAGTGTGATATAGCTTCAATCTGTTCTCTTGTTCTTCAATCAACTGCACGATCCTTCTGGTCATGAAGTCTTTTAACTCTTGTCTCTGTTGTTCTAAAACTTTTTCTTCTTCCTTATTTCTGGCTTGATCTCTTTCAATCCAAGGATTTCCAAGTAACATAGTAAACGTGGCACTGTCCTCAATAAATTTGATAATCTCAAAATCTTATTCTGTTGAATTTCCATTAGCATTCATAGATATTTGATTGAGCCTTCCACATAGGTTCACTAGTTTCCCTCTGAATGACAATATTCCACTCAGTGAAGGGGTCATAACAGGACTCCCTATAGCTTCCCAAGTTCTTTATGTCATAAAATTAACCCGTGTTTCCTCATTTAGAACACAGTCAATGTCGAAGTCTCCTATTCTTACCTAGATGCATTCTTTCTTGTTAAAGACCTCTAATAATCTAACATGTCGGTGATCATTCAAGATGTATTTTATCTGTAGTAACATCTTGTCTGATTCTCTCTGAGGTTCTTTTATTTCTGGATCTGCCTTAGGGTTTTCTTCTTTCAGATTCATGCCTTCAATTTTAGAAATCATTCTAGGGAAATCTAATACTTTGTGGTCCAAAGCTTTACAACAGAGACAACTAGGTCTTCCACCAGGGAATTCCTTAGCAATATGTCCCGATCTTCTGCAACTATAACAAATCATTAATCCTCTCTTTCTTTTAAATGATCTCCAACCTCTTTTGTACTGAGCACAAGGGTTATGGTAGCTAGCCTGCAAAAATTTCTTTCGAGGATCCTGCATCCGCTTGTTAGTCCAGACATTCTTTCTATGCATAGGTATAACATATCTATTAGATCTATTCATATCAAACTTTCTATCATCTATCAGAGCCCTAGTTTCCAAGCTAGGACATAATCTATCAAACATACCTAGATCCATACTCAAAACAATTTCACTTATTTTACTTTTATAGAGCACAAATCTTCTAGATCTAAAACATTTTGACTATTCTTACGTTTATCAGATAACAAAGCTTACAGATCTTACCTCTTTTCTACAGATCTGACCTTTCTTTCTTGGGACAAAGCTTCACAGGTTAAGTAGAACACTGTGTACTAGGGAAACAGATCTACGCACAGAGATTTCACGGTTTCTAGATCGAATCTTTGCACAAAGATTTTCTTTCTCAGTTCCCAACAATCATAGTTCTGGTCCCAGCAACAGAACCATTTGTTGGCATAGGGGCAGACCCAGGGTTCAACGCTATAAGAGTGCACAAACAAAGCTCTAACTACCGACCCTTTCGACAACACCTGCGAAGCAGATGACGTCTCACCCGAGGTAGAGGCAGGGGTGGTTGCAAGACCCAGGTGCCTGCAAACTTAGCTGGGACATAGATCTGTGATTATACAGCTTACTAGAACACTTAACACCATTAGTTCCTTAATATACATTCAATAACCACTTCTGTTATAAGACAGAGATTCGCAACATTCAGACTAATCTATAGTAGTCAAGCACTTAGAAACAGTAAGATAGATCAAATCTATTATATTTGAGCATCTTCATACACATCCGATCTAACATTCATACACATCTAGGAGCACAAAGCATAAGTAGATATTCCTACAAATATCAAAGCACTTAGCAGAAGAAGAAGTAAACACATTGAATCAAAGCACAAAAAATCACACACAGATTTACGTGGTTCACCCCCACCTTGGGGCTACGTCCACCAACTCTTCTTCTTTATTATCTCGGTCAAGTAGTTACAACACAGAGCCTCAAGAATCCTTACTTTGCAAAGGACAATAGATCTGTGCAGCTCGTTATATCCTTCTTCCTTGTGCTTCAACACAAAGACTTTCACAACCTCCTACAACAACTTGCACTTAGCTCTGCAAGCTTCTTACAATCATGCACAGAGAATTTACAATCCACATATGATTACACAGATCTAATTACTAGAACTAAGCCATCGAATCTATTATACCTTGCCTAGACATCTATTTATACATACAAAAGTGGGCCTAAGCGTGGGCAAACCCACGGGACGACATCCCTTTCCCATTACATTAACCCAAACCCTAAAAAGGGGCCCAAAAGTGGACCGAGATCCCATGATCTCTTCTTCATATTGCGCACTTCCTTCGATAGGGCATCGAAGTCTCAAAAATGGTCAAATATGACCATGTATCTCCCACAACTTGTTCAAGGGCCAACACCGTCCCTCGATTATGGGGTGATACGCCATGCTAAAAGGTACTCCCTATCAAAATCAATTGCAAGACATTTGAATTTCATATTGCCATTGATCTTTAAACTTTAAATGGGATGATGATATTGGCATGGTGAATCCAGGCCGACAAGGCCCGTGGAGAAGACGCTTCGTGTATATCTTGTTACATGAAAGACAGTCCTAGAGCAACAGAGGAATATGCTCTCAATCATATCAATGCCATGATCAGTGACGTAATTAAAGAATTAAATTGGGATCTTCTGAAACCAGATGATAATGTTCCCATGTGTTGAAACAAACCTACTTTCGACATTAACAAATTTTTCCATCATGGGTACAAATACCGATATGGATACAACATTTCCAACATTGAAATAAAGAGTTTTGTGATAAGAAACCTCCTTGAACCTGTGCCTTTCTAACCACATCTCAAATCTACAAGAAGTTGGTACTTTTTCTAAGTGTGTTAGTTTCATGGTGTTCTTGGATTAGTTCAATGAGGATATTCATTATGGAGATTTTTCTCTTTTAAATATTCAAAATATGAGAAAAT
>SNQJ01S0070149.1:27392-46060 GCA_010110895.2 Picea sitchensis
TGATGAGGTGGAAGGGGTTTAGACTTCATAGGTCAATGATTTTCATGACATACAAGGGCTCATATTATCTCATTTATGGGTGCCTTTGTAGAGGGTGTGTGGCACCTTCGTTTGCGATGCACTTTTTCCAAGCCCATCTTCTTTTCGTTCTTTCTTCTTAGCTCTTCCTTCTACTTTATATTTATTTCATGTTTTAAGGAACAAGTTGAAGGCCATTGTCCTGGCTTGGTGTCTAGATAATGACAGTGTCATTCACAAATACCTCTCGCGGAAATGAGAAGGGTGGCTCATGATGAGACCCCCTTTCTCTCAGTTGTGTAACTAAGAGCCACTACCCTCGCTTGGTGACCAAATGATGGTAATTTCATACGGCTAAATACCCATGATCATGATAGGTCGACTCGTGATGAGACCTCCCATCCTCCAACTAACCCCTTAAACATTCACTATTATTTATTTTTGTAGGTCCCCCATTTCTTATAGAGAAGCGTTTCATTGCTTTCTCGGGGATCCCTAGGCAAAGCATCTAGAAGGTCTATACTTAGGCTTTTATCTTTTTAGCCAACAACAATCCATCTAGGCCTTCAGCCCCTTCTTCCCATGAAATGAGGTACATGCCCTTCTTGGGTCACTCAAATCAAAGGGCCTAGAAGAAGACAATATGATGGGAGTTTAATGAGCAGAAGGTGGTAAGTATGGTCAAGAATGGTACGATAACCCCATAAGGGACCCCTAGTCACAAACCTTCCCCAAAGGTTGGCCACTTACTAGGAAATCTACGACACTCATCATAGTGAAACAGGGTCAAAAGCATAATGTCCAAGCAGGCGTTCTATAATCAAAAGAAGCTTAAATACAACATGTTTAAATGCCTCAAATATTAGGGTGATTACCTGCCACAATACATGACTTGTACCGCATGGAGCAAGACCCATCTGCCTTCCAGAAGCTAGCCGGTGTGGTGGATGTGCTGACAATGGCTCAGAACGTGGTGATAAAGCGGGCTTCCATATGTGCAAGTGGACATTGCTAATCATGTGGTCTCTCGGCACTCCATATCTGCAATCTGAGGGCCTCAAGACATCATCTGCTTAGTTATCCCACAAAATGGGCATAACACCTTTAACATGCATGCACCAATCTTAGTTCATTTCTTACATAACATGCCTCTACATTCAGAATAGGGGTCCTCAGGATATTGAAGAACAACACCCCAGAAGAAGCTTTTACTAGTAAGAAACCACAGGTATCACAATTTTTGTGTTTTTGGTTGTCCTATATATATTCATATTCCTAAGGAGAAAAGGACCAAGTTGGAACTCTCTAGTTTCAAGGATATTTTTGTGGGATACAGCAAGACATCTAAGGCTTACAAGATATACATTACATCTCAATGAAAGAAAGTTGTAAGTCGAGATGTGAAGTTTGACAAGGATGCAAAGTCCTCTAAGTCTCAAGAGCCTTTAGCAGAGCTTAAGAAGGTTGCGAAGATTACTGCCCCAAAAGCTTATCCACAGATTCCAGGCAAATCAGAGTTGTATTAGTCAGGTTCCAATACAGATATAGAGACAGATTTGCCACGCAATACAGCCAAGATGGCTTGCATAGATATTGTAAGAGGCAGAGGGGCAAGTTAGTGCTCCAAAGACTTATTTTTGTGTAAATCATTCTAAGAAGTTTCCCAATTATGTTGCATTGATATATTCCATTATTGATGTAGAGCCCTCCAGATATATGGAGCAAGTATGGTTGGATGCCATGGTGAAGGAGTACAACTCCATAATCAAGAATGTTGTCTAGGAGATTGTGCCTAGACCAAAGGGGAAATCAGTGATTGATTCCAGGTGGTTGTACAAAGTAAAGCAGACAACTAATAGAAACATAGAAATATACAAGGCTTGGTTTGTAGCTAGAGGATTCTCTTAGAGAGAGGGAATTGACTATGAAGAGACCTTTGCTCCAATTGCTAAGTATACTTCTATCAGGACTATCATGATTTTGGCATCACTTTCTGGTTGGCAGTTATATCAGATGGATGTAAAGACAACCTTCGTCGATATTGTGATTGAGGTAGAAGTATGTTACCATTCAAATCCACACCAAAGGTGCCAAAGTCGAAAGTCATTGAGTGCGGACCTAAAGGCAACTTGAAGGGATCACCTTGATGACCCACTCCAACAATTTAATTGAGAAAATGGTCAACAAGGGGCACTTCCCTAAACTACTAGATCTTTGACAAAGGATAAGGGATTTGAAGAATTTGGGGGACTTAGCGTTAATATGGTTTGTTGTGTAGGTATGGTTTTAATTTCCAGAATTTCTAAGAGCTAAAAGAGCCAATGGGCACAGGAAAGATGTGTTTATTTGGTTCAATTTAAATTTGGAAATGAAAAAGGAAGCTTGATGCATATCACCAGATTTAGTATATTTCATTACCATTCAATGAAAACCGTGCAAGTGAGCAGAATATTTAAGCAAATGATCAAGTTTAAGCCTGCAAAGAGTTGGCTACGAAATGAAAATATTTAGGTGCCCAAAGGAGTATTTACTATTTAGGCCACAAGTGACAGATCTAATGTAAATGATATGATGATGTAAAATTCAGTTCTCTTACAGCCAACAAATTGCAAAGGCATGGCTGGAAATTAACCTGGAAACAGTGTTATTAAAATCGTTCCGGTCTGGCAAAACCAGCCGATTGAACCGGTTTGGAGGCAAATCCGGGCCAACCGGTGGCACAGAACCGTTTTTGCCCGGCTAGGCACCAAACCGACCATTTTCACAGAACCGGCTGGTTTCGTATGGAACCTGCCGGTTCCGTACACCATCCGTACGGCGTATCATGGATCCACAGAATTCATTATTTTTTAAATATCAATTGTTTAATATTACATATTACTTAACCCTAGGGTAATGGTAATGTTAAATTCTTAAAGTAAACAGATGAAAATGAAAGATAAAGGAGAATGTCACTTAAGGATGAAAATGAAAGATAAAGGTGAATGTCATCAAGTGAAACCATTAAAATAGATCTATAAAATCAACTTGTTTCTAAATGRAAATACATGATTTCAGTGGTCAAAACCTTAATCGATTTGCTAGTTTAGGCCTTAATCCATTCCTTATTTACATTTATAAAGGAGGCATTTAATAAATCTGMTMTAAATCTAAGTTCAACATGTATCATCTTTTAAAGCAGATTATAGAATCAATGTATTGTTTCTGGAAGCAAATTCATGGAATTCTAGTGCATAAACCCAATTCGATTTGCATTCTTTAGCCTTGATTTGTTGYTGGTTATAATCCTGGAATAGGCTAATCAAATCTGATTTAAGTCTGAAAATCACATTGCTCATAACAAAACCTAAATCAGAAATAAAACTAAGTTCATTTACCCTTCGACTCTACAAYKATCTGAGTTTAGTTGTCAATAGGGAAGSCCCCCTAAACTAGAGTTCATCTAGTTCAAAGAMAGAAAGGCAAAGCTACTGAGGTGACAGTGGGTAGCTTGCCTAAGTTGCCCTTGSCGTTTCACAACGTGTGGTTAGAAGAAYTTTGCACCAAGTGAGAACCTGGGAGGTAACACATAGGACTGAGAGAACTCCACTAAAAAAAGACAATGACAAAAGGTATGACCAATGAAATGCACAAACAAAATTGAGTCACAAAATGCCAAAGTGATGGAAAGTAGAAGCAATAAAATAATTTTCGTTTCCAATTGACAATTCAATAGATTGCACAGACCCCACTCAGCTCAAACAGTCCAACACAGCCAAGCAAACACCCAGCATACTGTCCAGTGCATGACTCAAGGAAGAGAGAGACGACCTTCCTGAGATGTGTACGACCTCAGGGAAGAGTAATTCTTTGTGTGCAGCCTCAGAGATGAGTAATATGTAGCGTACAGCCTCAACTTCATCCCTCAGTACTGAGTGAAGGATGGATTTTGATTCCAACTGTGCCAAGACTAAATTCTTGCTGTTCTTTGGAACTAAGTTTAGAAACTCGGCTGATTAATTGCAACAGCCATCTCATGACAACCTTTGATCTCTAATTCAATAAAAAAATTGACGGAGATTATTGCATAGCTGTTGAATTCACAGACTATTAATGGAAAACAGAGATTCTGAGTGAAACTAACAGGAATTCAATGAGGAACTCATCTTTAAACCATGAAGATAACCACAGGCAGCATTTTAAATACAGAGAAGAGCTTCCTTAACTCACACACGGAATTTAACACAACACATAGAAAAATTCATAACACAACGACACGGTATTTACACTCGAAACCCAAATGGGAAAACCAGCTTTCGGTTGGCTTCAGGCGGTCTTTTATTTATCAGCAAATGTGCAGGTTACAGTACCTTTTGGCTCTCTGGTACATTCTCAGTCTTCACATGGGAATTTGGGCAGCAATTCCTCTCAATCGCAGCCAAAGAACCCCTTATCCTTTGTGGTGCATGAATAAATAGGAAAATGGCTCTGCTGGGGGGTCAGCTGGAAAGCCAGGCGTCCCCAACTCCTCAGCTTCCCCCAAACCCAGCATTGGCCTATGCTTTGCCTTTTCTCAATTGGCACTTCGGAGTATAGTTCTAATGTTTTACATTTTTTAAATATATTTTACTTTTTTTCTCTTTTTTTTTGTTTTAATTTTTCCCATGCATACATTAGGAGTACAATGTTAAATGAAGGTGTGGACACCAGCCTTATTGGCATGGGGCCTTCTCGCCAGCAACCATGTCTCCTACCTTTTCCATAGTCACTGTAAATTTCCTTAAAACCTAGCACTGTTTGCTTCAGAAAAATTAAATTAATTTTCTGTCTCTGTTTAAAATATATTTCAGCTAGGTTTACTGCACGGCAGAAATTAAAAATGCACAGGATCTTTTGCCAATAAAGACACACAGCAAACACATCACATCAACACAATTGTTTTTGGACAATATTCCCCGGAAAAACCAAATGTGGGAAAACTGGTACAGCAGATCTGGAGGTTTTTATTAGCAGAGAAATATAGAATACTTCTTGCAGAAAATTCGCTCCTACTGAGATAAAATCCAGTAAAATTCTTCAAGACTAAAGTATAGTCTCTCCCTTTTCTTTGGAACCCGATTTGTCCCAGCAAAACCCTTCAAGATATGCCTCTGCAAAACTGTACAATGCCCTTGTGAGTATTGCGTCAGACTGTAAGGATTCTCTGCTTGGGTGAAATGACCTCTGCCCAATCAAGAAGATGAGTTAATCTCCTGTCCAGGTGTCTTCCTCTGTTTCCCTGCACCTATCCTCTTTCTCAGATCTCAAATCGAGCCTCTCTTTCTCCTAGATCGATCTCTCTTCAAAGTAGTAGTCCGCCCTCTTCCTAGTTGACCTCCTGTTATACTATTGAGCAAGCGAAAACCCTAACTCATCAATGAGATCTATGGATGAGATCTAATCTTGGCCTCTCAAAGAAATGGATGGACCAGATTAAAAGGTCCATCACTTAAATTTTTCACTTTTTAACTTTAGAAAAAGAACTCAATAAGTAAACATAAAATTAAAACATCTAATGTTACTTTTTCCTAAGTTATAATTTAGGAAAAGCAACAATACATCAACTAGGCAGTTTCATTGTCCTCTCCTAGGCTGGAAGGCAAGCCAAGAAGAAGACCTTTGTTGCTACACTCTTCTCAAAACTCCCTCATAGCGAGAAAGGGATTATGTCTCAACCCCATCTGACCTCTGAAGTTCTCGAACTTCTGTCTGCTCAGTGCCTTGGTAAAGATGTCTGCCATCTGCTCATCAATCTGTATGTAATCAAGCCTCACGACTCCTCTCTGTGCACAATCCCGGATGAAGTGATACCTAATATCGATGTGCTTGCTACGATCATAAAACACCAGATTCTCAGACAGCTTGATGCAACTATGATTGTCACAGTGAATCACAGTAGCTTCTAGCTCCTGCCTAAACAAGCCCAAAAGTAACTTCCTTAGCCACAGTGCCTCACATGCTGCCAAACTGGCTGCCATGTACTCTGCCTCAACAAAGCTCAATGCCATTGATCTCTGCTTCCTGCTGAACCAGGAAATGATGCCCGATCCAATGCTGAAGAAACAACTTGAAGTACTCTTCCTGTCCTCTGCACATCCTACCTAATCAGCATCTGTAAAACCTGCTAATGTCACTCCACCACTGCCCTCATACAATAGCCCGTACTCCATTGTCCCTATGAGATAGCGAAGCACATGCTTCGCAACAATCTAATGTGCTCTCTGACGGTCCACCATGAACTGACTCAAAGAGTTTACTGCAAAGTTGATATATGGTCGAGTATTGACCAAATACATGAGCGATCCAACCAACTGACGATAGATAGTGGGGTCTATTGTCTTCGAACCCGATACATCTATCTTCCTCCAATTTGTGACTAGAGGTGTAGACATGGGCCTACAGTCCAAAATCCTGAACCTGCCTAAAATCTCTATTGCATACTTCCCCTATCCAAGGAAGAAACGCCCATCCATCTGCTAGTCCTCCAACCCCAGAAAATAATGCATCAACCCAAGGTCTTTCATTTCAAATTCTACTGCAAGGTTGACCTTGCAATCTGCTATCAGTTGCTCATCTCCGATGAGAAATAGGTCATCTACAAATAGTACCAATATAAGAGGCTTCTCCCCTGCAAGAAAGTACAAGTTTGGATCTGCCTCACTCCGTTGGAATCCCATCTCTCTCAAGTAGCTGTCAATCCTCAAGTACCATGCCCAAGGTGCCTGCTTGAGCCTATACAAGGCTCTCCTCAGTCTGCACACATGCATCTCTCTATTGCCGACCTCAAATCCCTCGGGTTGCTCAACATATACCTCCTCCTCAGCAACTCCATTGGGGAAGGCAATCTTCACGTCCATCTGATGGACGTGCCAGCCCTTCTTTGTTGCAAATGAAATGACTGCTCGGATTGAAGAATACCTGGCCACTGGAGCGAAAGTCTCCTCGTAATCAACTCCCTCTCGCTGTGAAAACCCCTTGGCCACGAAGCGGGCTTTGTACTTGCCCACGCTCCCATCTGTTGCATTCTTAAATTTGTAGATCCACTTGGATCCAACCATCTTTTTATCCTTTGGCCTCGGAACTACCTCCCATACATAATTTTTAATAATGGAGGCATATTCCTCCATCATGACCTCCTGCCACACCTTATGTTGTGCAACACTCTCATAACTGGAAGGCTCAGCATCAATGAGCTGAGTCATCAATGCCATATATCCAAGTCTCTCCGGCGGTTTGCTTCGTCTAAAGTCCCTCTCTAGAAGCCCTGCCAACCTAGAATCACTGACTGTGGACTTGTATCACTTAGGTCGTGTCCTAGCAATCTTCTCTTGTGGAACTGCATCACGTTGCTCCTCATCATCATCATCTCGCTCCTAATGATCCTGTCCAACAGTCTCGCTCTGAACACATGTATCTTGTGTATGCTCCTGTGATCCTATCTTCTGACTCTGTGCCTCCTGCTCGTGGACTCATGTGCTCTGTTCTTGCTGGTTCTCTACACTTGCTGGCAAATCCTTCGATCTCCTCAATGCATGTTCCTCCTTGAACTGTATATCTCTACACACAATAACCTTTTTGCATGCAGGCACATAGATCCTATAGGCTTTGGAAGCCTCACTGTAACCAACAAGTAACCCCTTCACCATTGTGGGGTCTAGATTTGTCCTCTTCTTTGATGGGACATGACAATAGCATACATTGCCCTGGATGCGAACGTGACTCACATCTGGCCTAGTACATGAAAATGTCTCCTCGGGTGTTCACTTCCCAAAATTGTGGGGACTCCTATTTTGCAAATATACTGCAACACTGCTCACCTTTGCCCATAAGAACAATGGCAATCCCTAATCATGAATCATAGCTCCTGCTACTCCAACCACAATCTTGTTCTTTCTCTCAGCCACTTCATTTTGTTGAGTATTGTAAGGAACTGTGAGTTCCTTCTTAATCCCTACTTCTGTGCAATAATCCTCAAACTCCTTGGAAGTGTACTCTCCCCCATTATTTGATCTTAAGACCCGAATCTTCCTCCCAGTCTGGTTTTCTACCAAAGCTCTAAACTCCTGAAACCTCCCAAAGACCTCATCCTTGGTCTTTAGAAAGTAAATCCAGGTCTTCCTAGAGTAGTCATCAATAAACAAGACAAAGTATCTGGAGCCACTCACCGACTCCACACTCATCGGCTCACATACGTCAGAGTGTATCAGATCCAATACTCCCTTAGACCTGTGCTCGCTAGATGGAAAGGGTTTCCGGGCATACTTTCCCAATGCACAACCCTTGCAAGGGTCATGCCTCTCAGTTGTAATCCTAGGCAATCCAGTGACTGCCTCCCTCAAATGCCCCAAAGCACCAAAATGAATGTGTGTCATCCTCCTGTGCCACAACTCACCTGTGTCTGTGGTGAAACTCACTAATGCTCTCCCTAGCTAAACCTGTAACCTGTAGACCTTCTCCTCTCGAACCCCAATCATCCTGTCCATCTTCTCACCTAACCCACTAGGTCTGATGAACACCTTTCCTTTACGGAAAGTGACCTCATATTCCTTGTCCTCGAGAGTAGAGACTGAGATGAGCTTCTTGGTCAATCCTGGAACATATAACACATCATTGAAATGGAGTGGTTTCCCGGACTCCCTCTGAAATGAGATTGTGCCAACTCCTTGGACCTTATAGCGCCTGTCATCCCCTAGCTCAATGACTAGATTTACGCCTCCCTCCTGTCGCCTAGTAAACCACTCTTTGCGCCCTGTCATATGACAAGATGCACCACTGTTTACAAACCACATGTCTGAAACAGTTGTACTAGACATACAAGCTAAGAAACAGAAATCCTCCTCAAATGACTTGGCAAACTCATCCACTACTGTTGAAGCTACCATTTGTGGCTTCTTCTTCCTCTCTGGACACTGTGATGCAAAGTGTCCCATCTTGTGACACTGGAAGCACTTGACTTTTGAGAAGTCAATTTTTTTCTTTCCATCTTTCTTCTTCTTCTTTCCCTTTGCTTTGCTTGCAAGGGCCAAGCCTTCTTCTTCCTTTGCATNAAGCCCTGCCAACCTAGAATCACTGACTGTGGACTTGTATCACTTAGGTCGTGTCCTAGCAATCTTCTCTTGTGGAACTGCATCACGTTGCTCCTCATCATCATCATCTCGCTCCTAATGATCCTGTCCAACAGTCTCGCTCTAAACACATGTATCCTGTGTATGCTCCCGTGATCCTATCTTTTGACTCTGTGCCTCCTGCTCGTGGACTCATGTGCTCTGTTCTTGCTGGTTCTCTACACTTGCTGGCAAATCCTTCGATCTCCTCAATGCATGTTCCTCCTCGAACTGTACATCTCTACACACAATAACCTTCTTGCATGCAGGCACATAGATCCTATAGGCTTTGGAAGCCTCATTGTAACCAACAAGTAACCCCTTCACCGTTGTGGGGTCTAGCTTTGTCCTCTTCTCTGAAGGGACATGACAGTAGCATACGTTGCCCCGGATGCGAAGGTGACTCACATTTGGCCTGGTACCTGAAAATGTCTCCTCGGGTGTTCGCTTCCCAAAATTGTGGGGACTCCTATTTTGCAAATATACTGCAACGCTGCTCACCTTTGCCCATAAGAACAATGGCAGTCCCTGATCATGAATCATAGCTCGTGCTACTCCAACCACGGTCTTGTTCTTTCTCTCAGCCACTCCATTTTGTTGAGTATTGTAAGGAACTGTGAGTTCCTTCTTAATCCCTACTTCTGTGCAATAATCTTCAAACTCCTTGGAAGTGTACTCTCCCCCATTATTTGATCTTAAGACCCGAATCTTCCTCCCAGTTTGGTTTTCTACCAAAGCTCTAAACTCCTGAAACCTCCCAAAGACCTCATCCTTGGTCTTTAGAAAGTAAATCTAGGTCTTCCTAGAGTAGTCATCAATAAACAAGACAAAGTATCTGGAGCCACTCATCGACTCCACACTCATCGGCTCACATACGTCAGAGTGTATCAGATCCAATACTCCCTTGGACCTGTGCTTGCTAGATGGAAAGGGTTTCCGGGCATACTTTCCCAATGCACAACCCTTGCAAGGGTTATGCCTCTCAGCTGTAATCTTAGGCAATCTAGTGACTACCTCCCTCAAATGCCCCAAAGCACCAAAATGAATGTGTGTCATCCTCCTGTGCCACAACTCACCTGTGTCTATAGTGAAACTCACTAATGCTCTCCCTGGCTAAACCTGTAACCTGTAGACTTTCTCCTCTCGAACCCCAATCATCCTGTCCATCTTCTCACCTGACCCACTAGGTCTGATGAACACCTTTCCTTTACGGAAAGTGACCTCATATCCCTTGTCCTCAAGAGTAGAGACTGAGATGAGATTCTTGGTCAATCCTGGAACATATAACACATCACTGAAACGGAGTGGTTTCCCAGACTCCCTCTGAAATGAGATTGTGCCAACTCCTTGCACCTTATAGCGCCTGTCATCCCCTAGCTCAATGACTAGATTTACGCCCCCCTCCTGTCACCTAGTAAGCCACTCTTTGCGCACTGTCATATGACAAGATGCACCACTGTTTACAAACCACATGTCTGAAACAGTTGTACTAGACATACAGGCTACGAAACAGAAATCCTCCTCAAATGACTTGGCAAACCCATCCACTACTGTTGAAGCTACCATTTGTGGCTTCTTCTTCCTCTTTGGACACTGTGATGCAAAGTGTCCCATCTTGTGACACTGGAAGCACTTGACTTTTGAGAAGTCAATTTTTTTCTTTCCATCTTTCTTCTTCTTCTTTCCCTTTGCTTTGCTTGCAAGGGCCAAGCCTTCTTCTTCCTTTGCATGAGTTGAAGACGATGGTCCTGCTTGACCAATTCTAATCTCTTCCTACACAAAATCATCCCACAGTCGCTGCCAATCAGGGAGCTTCTCCGAAGCTACCACACCACGGACAAAAACGTCCCATGACTTAGTAAAGCCATCTAGTGCAATATGCACCAGCTCAGGATCTTCAGTCTTTTCACCGACTGCTGCAAGTTCATCCCTAATCTATGTTATCCCGGTAAGATAAGGTATTACACCATCACCTTTGGTCATCTTGGTCCCACGCAATTGCTTGCGCAGAGCCATCACTCTGTTTTCATTTTTGTTTTGGTAGAGGTCACTTAGGGCTTTCCACATATCTTTTGCCTCATCTTTTCATGAGAGATGTGGAACCACATGGTCCTTTATCCCATCAACAATTAAGCTCTTTGCCTTAGCCTCACCTTTCTTCCAGATGACTAATTCAGCTGCACTTATGGGAGCTGCTGCCTTGTCACTGACATGTTCTGACACATCATTGACTTCTAATATCATTGTCATCCTTTCCTTCCAGGTGGGGTAATTCTGAGCCCCTTGTAACTTGTCTTCCAAGTTCCACCCTCAAACTCATGGCCATTTTAGAAAGTGCTTTGTTCAAACCCTCAAGGTTCAAACCCTTGCTGAAAAATTTGTACGGCTGCATAGATTTGTGCTTGGATCCTCACAATCCACCTAGATCTGAATAGATCTATCTGTGTGTTGCTGCCTTCACTGTTCCTGCTCTGATACCATGTAAATTTCCTTAAAACCTACCACTGTTTGCTTCAGAAAAATTAAATTAATTTTCTGTCTCTGTTTAAAATATATTTCAGCTAGGTTTAATGCACAGCAGAAATTAAAAAATGCCAAGGATCTTTTTCCAATAAAGACACAGCAAACACATCACATCAACACAATTGTTTTTGGACAAGTCCCCAGAAAACCCCAATGTGGGAAAACCGGTACATCAGATCTGGAGGTTTTATTAGCAGAGAAATATAGAATAGTTCTTACAGAAAATTCGCTCCTACTGAGATAAAACCCAGTAAAATTCTTCAAGACTAAAGTATAGTCTCTCCCTTTGCTTTGGAACCTGATTTGTCCCAGCAAAACCCTTCAAGATATGCTTCTGCAAAACTGTACGACGCTCATGTGAGTACTGCGTCAGACTGTACGGATTCTCTGCTTGGGTGAAATGACCTCTGCCCAATCAAGAAGATGAGTTAATCTCCTGTCCAGGTGTCTTCCTCTGTTTCCCTGCACCTATCCTCTTTCTCAGATCTCAGATCGAGCCTCTCTTTCTCCTGGATCGATCTCTCTTCAAAGTAGTAGTGCACCATCTTCCTAGTTGACCCTGTTATACTATTGAGCAAGCAAAAACCCTAACTCATCAATGAGATCTATGGCTGAGATCTAATCTTGGCCTCCCAAAGAAATGGATGGACCAGATTAAATGATCCATCACTTAAAGTTTTCACTTTTTAACTTTAGAAAAAGAACTCAATAAGTCAACATTAAATTAAAACATCTAACGTTACTTTCTCCTAAGTTATACCTTAGGAAAAGCAACAATACATCAACTAGGCAGTTTCATTGTCCTCTCCTAGGCTGGAACGCAAGCCAAGAAGAAGACCTTTGTCGCTACACTCTTCTCAACAGTCACGAACTTTGATTTTCCAATCCTCATAGAACCTAAGCCAATAGCCAATCATGTTATTTTGTGGGTCCAATTCGATCAAGAATGTACATTTCTTCTGGTGCTCAGTCGCACTTGAAAGAAAACTATTAATTTGGATTTGTAGATGTCCTCATGAAAGTTCTGTATATTGAAATGCAATCATAGACCATCTTGCCGCTTTCCTAGTCTAGATGTGCATTTAGTAATAGACTTCCCTTTTTCAAAATGTCATGCTAATTGACACACATGCAATACTACACACTGAATTACATCCCTTCCAAGTTTCTACAGCCAGACACTGACCTTTGATAAATGCAGAAATGCTTTAACATAATAAACATTAAAAAATAAATCCATTAAAACTGCATGAAGAGCAATAACGATGATTAGGACATCCCATCATATAGCATAGATAGGAGGAAAAGTTCAGCAAATAAGAATCATAGGTATAAGATATATTGGTCAATGCAGAAGTGTTTCAGATAAAATCACAATACTAGTACATTTGAAGACAATATTTTCAATTACCCTTCAGCGGTTGATGATAATGAATCCACCAATTTCGGAAGTGAATTGAGCAGAGCTTCCTGTGCAAAATAGAGTTATGAAAAATTTGCAATACATTATAATGATGTGGTAGCTTTAATTTTACTTTTAAAGAACTCACAAGATAAATATTACATAACAAAGGGTTTGACAATTTACTCTTCTATTCCATCTGTGTAAAAACCATAACCAAACACAGTTGAACAGTTTTACAATGTACTCAAGGATTTATTAGCATGATCTTGGAAGATTGTCTTTGTGTTCAAAAGTGCCATGTGAGCAAAACTTCAAATGCATCATTAAAAGACCAAAATGGCCCTGATCTTTCTTGGTATAGCTTTTCAATAATTTCACAAAAATGTTTCTCAGGATAATAGCACTGTACCTTCTTTATACGTTGACCTATAACACCAGTTGATTCAATCAAAATTGCTTCTGGATTCACTCCAAGAAGCTGCAATAAGCCCGAAATTAAAACAAGCTACACAGAAATTAAACATCAAAAAATGAATGATAATATAAACCAGTACCTTGGCAACAGCTTCAGCACAGTCAAGTGTATCCTGATAGCCTGCATCACCCTACAATACAAACGAGACTCAGAATGGGATTTGTGCATTGAAACACTAAGTCTTCCTGGTTTTTAAGGAATTTCGAACAAGCTTAATAAGGCTCCAACAATATCAAACTCAGAGAGAAAGAGTGTTCTATACTTTATCAGACTACATTGAACTGAAGGTTTCACTTGGTCAATTTAAAATCACGGTGCTTATTTCTCCAAATAACAAGCTGCATACTCACTACATAGTAGAGGAAATATGGTTAACTACCAACTACTTGCTTCAGTATGCCAACTCACCGTTGCAGCATTTGCTTGACCTGCATTAATTAAAACTCCACGTGCCTGAAAATTGTGATTAAATATAATGTTTAGCCATGCTTTCTTAGCAATATAATTAATACAAAAGCATACACCTGAAGACGTCATGAACATAACCTGGAGAACCTATATACTTAAAATCAATTTAGGTCACTTACTGGGGAATAATAACAACAGATTATTTGAGCGTTCAAGCAATAGAGTCCAGAAGGACACATACAAGGAAAAATAGAGAAAGGTTGATCTGGGGAGTCCCAAATATTATGCACAGAAGCATACATCAAGGACCTTACAAGTAAAGTCTGCTTTGCTTACCACAGGTGATGCATTCAAAACCTTCCTGCAGTAAAGCACAGGTGCAGCTGCAACCACATTTTCTGTAAATGCACCTGTAACAAGACAACCAAAGTAAGAATTGTCAACAAGGAGTTTCAAATTTATACGTACAAACGGTTGAAGACAACAACTCAAAGATCATATCAATGACAGTCTATTTTGAAGAAAAGAGAATCCCAATAACCTGCACAGCCATGCACTTATGCAAATAAAATCACAATTCAAAAACAAAAATAACATGAGATCCAGAAAACAAAAATAAATTAGAGAAAGAAAGAAGAAAGGATGTTTGGTGGTTGATCCCCATCCCCCATGCTAGTGGATTCTCGCCCATGCATTCGGGGCATAGAACAATATCAGATTTTCCTTGACCAAGGTTGTATGGATGATGTGAATGCAATAAATTTCAGGGTTCTCTATGAATGTGGCATACCATTCAACGTTCTTTACTCACCCTATTGGCATGAAATGGTACAAGCCATCAGCAATGCCCCTAAAGAACACAGGAGCCCCAACCATTACAAAGTCAGAACCATGGGACTTGACAGGGAAAGATCCAAAATCCATAATGCTCTAGGACAATTTAGAAATGATTGGACCAAATATGGGGTATCCAAAGTATCTGATGGTTGGACAAATGTTAAAGGCCAGCCATTGATAAATGTTCTTGGTGTGTCTGCTAGTCATGCAATCTTCCTTTCATCCATGACTACTCAGATTGTTACAATACCAATATAAATATTGCAGAACCCTTCATTAAAACCATTCAAGAGATCAGGCTGTACAATGACATTCAAGTCATCACCAATAATACTGCTAATTGTACGGCAGCAAGAGCAATCATTGAAAATATGCAGCAAGAGAAATCATTGAGAATATGTACCCTAACATAGATTGGTCAGTAAGTGTTTGGTTCACACATTGAACCTGTTGATGCATGATATTATTAAGATGAAGGACCATGATTATAAATGGATTGGTGTATTGTACAAGGGAAGAGAATGATAAAATTTATCACCGGTCATAGCCATGCCCACTATATTTTCCATAATCACTCTCAGTTGGAGCTACTTAAGATTGTGTTACCCTCCAAGTTGCACTAGGATGGACTTGCAGTTGAGCCGCCAAAGTTGAACAATTACTTGTTCAAACTCAGAGTTTAAAAGTCCAGCCGGCCATTTAGGCCCTTCATTTTCTTCTTCTTCTTCTTCACGCATTTTCCATACCCCCATTGGGGAATTGTAATAAGATGAGCTAGCATGATGAACTTTGTAAAAGACTTAGCCCCCTAAGACTTGGTCATTAGTACATTACTCTAGAGTGTTTTTTTTACTTGTTAATTATATCTTGTTGCATAAGCGATTTATAATTTCTAAGTTTTTTCACTCAATATCCTCCAAAGCTGGAGTTTTGTCCTAGTGGCTAGGCCTTAGTAAGTTGTTTAAGTCTAGTGCCTAATGTATTTTACCATGCTAGTCATCACTTTAGAGTCTTATGGAAATGCGTTAAGTCCCCCTTAGGTTTTTTTAATGTTTTCAGCAAATAAAAAATCTCCCGCAAAAATGGGATATTTTAATTGTAATTTATTTATAAGCTAAATAAGTGGTACTAGGAGGCATCATTTCCCTTGGGGGTACTCATTTTCTTGTTTAGAGTACCCACTTTACATTTGTACCCCCTTTGTTGAGTAAAAATAGTGATTTTTAATCACTAAAAGTCAATTTCTCTCACAAAAGGGAAATAAAAGGCACAAAAAAATAAAAACAAAAAATCAGCAATGCTATTTTTTAGGAAACATGTCGGAAACATGTTTTGGCTTCTTTCAAGTTAGCTCGCCCGCTCTAGTAGTTCACTGAGCCTTGTTGGCACTTGAGGAGAAGTTGTGGGTGAGTTACTTGATTGTTGCTTTGAGTTTGATGGAGTTCCCAAAGTGAGGTGTGCCCCCCTCTTGAGAGGTGGTGCACCCTTCAGGAGAGGTGCCTACCTCTTGAGAGGTGGCGACCTCCCTCTCTCTCTCACTCTCACATGTGGTGAGTGGTTTGAGTTTTGTGGAGTAGTGGCAGCCATATGTCACACACTTATCTAGCTTTGCTCTCCAAGTGGTGCGCCCTCCCTCCTTGGGAAGTGCACCCCTCTTGCTATATAAGCAAGCCATCTCTCCATTCTTTGGTTAGATGTGGAAGGCAAAAGAAATGCTTGTACTCTATTGTTGTAATTATTTGATATTGGAATAAGAAAGAGACTTTGGAGGTCATATGGTGGATGGCAATTTTGTGTGGATGCTTGATGTTCATGGTCTTATATTGTGAGGTAAATGTATCTTGATTATTTGCATCTTAATTTGTAAGTTGGCCTTAGTAAGGGTGCTATCACCCAATAGGAAAGATCTTCTTAACTAGTTTGCTTATTAAGATCTTTTGTCTCTTTATACATGCGGTTAAAGACTTCCATGCAAATTTAGCTTAATTAATGTTGATGATTGCAGCGTCGTGTGACATTCTCCAGGATACGTTCTCCTCTGGACTGAGTTGAGTCGACCTGTGAGAGAGCCCATGTGATGGGTGTATCATTCTCCTTTGTGAGAGTTGAGTCGATGTGTAGTCTCATGCCTTTGTACTCATGTGGTCTCAGTTGAGTCAGGCTTGAGATGGTACTCCAAATGATTCTCCTGTGGACTCGGTTGAGATAGAGATCTGTTAAGTACGACGTCACTGTGGTTGAGCACAGGTGGACATGTCCCTAGTGGTTGAGCACTAGTGGACATGTGGATCCCTTGCTATATTGTCTGAGTATAAGATTTACTTGTAAACCTAATTGTGATGTAAAGGGTACAAGTAGACCCCACCATATGTGAAATATAATTAATGTTTATTGTAATAAATAATTATATTTTTGATTTATTAAGGTCGACCCTGTTGTGCCAATAGACACACCTATTGTTGTGTCTGGTCTTGTATAAATAGAGGTTATTTCCCCATTGAGGAAACACACATTCTCAAACTTGTCATTTGGAAATTTCAGCAACACATGTAAGGCTGAAGTCCGCACGTCTCTTGGGTGTTAGTTTCAAGGTTGTAGAAGCACCCTCTTGTGTGCATCTAGGGTTTATGGTTGGGGGATCTTCTCTTGAGAATATAGCAAAGGATTGTTGGGTTTTTCCCTTAGTTGAGAAGGCTTTTCTCAGGATATTTCTTGTGTTCTTGTGCATGGTTATTCTTCTTGTGATCATGGTAACTGCAACACTTGTGTATGGTGTTGTTTCATTTGTTTATGGTTCAAGTACATGCTAAATGAAATAAAACTCATGCTTGAGCCTAGCATAGTGAAAATGCATCATGGTATCAGAGCAAAGGACTTGAAAGAAACCATTGCACAAGTTTCTACCATACCGTCACCTCCCAGCTGCAGAACCGTATAGCCCTTCTAGGGTTTCCAGAAAAAGTACGGCCCTCCCTTTCTTGGTTGCTTTAGCACCCTACACTGAAACGTTGGGGATAAAATTGGCATAGGAGTGTACGGCCTCCTTCAGTGCATCTCCAGAGACTCTCAAAGTGCAATTCCGAGAATTTTGGATATTTGGCCCTAGGGTTTCTAAGGTTCCGCAATTTTCTGCAGAAATTTCGGTTCAAGGGTTTCTGCAACTCACTAGTGTTCTTGTGAGCCTCTAAAGGCTTATTGTTGGGAGTCATAAGTCCAACGAAACCTAAAGGTTGCTAGCCTAGCCTAGCTGTTAGGTTTCCTAGCCTAGTTGCTAAGGGTTTGTGGAAGAATCTGCAAACCATGAGGAACAAAACCTTGGTGGAAGATAGGCTTGATGGATCAAGCAACTTCAGTTCCTGGAAGTCAAGAATATAGATCACCTTGGAAGAGGATGACCTATTGAGTGTGATACAAAAGGCTCTACCGGAAACAGCGATCGATGAAGAGAAGGAAAGAACAGAAGAAGCTTCAGTAAAGTATTCAGAGACGAGAGATTTCATCAACTTCAAGTCATGATCATAGAAAAGACAAATCAAAGATCCAATGTTTCAGATGTGACAAGTATGGACACTTTGCGAGAGATTGTCCTACCAGGAAGAAATGAAGACAACTTGCCTCCACTGTTGAAGTTGATCTAGAACCACATTAGAGAGATGAAGACATCAAAGATGAAGCATTCTTCTTCATATCAGCACTCTCAGGTACGGTTCCTACTGATAGTGATATTTGGTTAATTCAGAGTGGTGCCTCCAGGCACATGACCGGATATAGAGATCATCTGAAAGACCTTGTTGAGAAAGAGTCATGTCTACATGTTGTACTTGGAGACAATGCCAGATATAATGTGAAAGGGGTTGGAACTTCAACATTCCAACTAGAT
>SNQJ01S0070149.1:50486-85664 GCA_010110895.2 Picea sitchensis
AGAGCCTTCTTCAACTTGCAGACATGAGTCTTCTTGTCTTCAACTTCAAACCCTTGAGGTTGTTCTATATACACTTCTTCTTCAATGACACCATTCAAGAAGGTTGTTTTCACGTCCATCTAGTGTAACTTCCACTTCATCTTGGCTGCAAGAGCTATGATGGTTTTGATTGAAGTGTATCTGGCTACAGGAGCAAACGTCTCTTCGAAATCAATGCCTTCCTTTTGAGAAAAGCCACGAGCAACAAACCTTGCTTTATATTTCTCAATACTTCCATCAGCAGCATGTTTTATTTTGAAAAGCCATTTGGAAGATAGCACATCCTTGCTCTTTGGTTTGGGAACTATTTCCCATACATAATTCTTTATGATGGATTGGTACTCTTCTGTCAAAGCATCTGCCCATTCTTTCTTCTGAATGGCTTCTACAAAGCAGGTAGGCTCCTTCTCTAAGAGATCACACATCAAAACCATATAATTGGAGAATGGCTTAGGCTTCTTCACTTGTCTCATGGCTTCTTCGGGGGCACCATACTTCTCTCCATCTTGAATAAGTTCCCTTGCTTAGGCTGGCTTTCTCTTGTGGGAGATCGTCATCTGGGGAGGTTCTTGAGACTCTATTATGTCATGATCTTCTAGAATCTCCTCATCGGGGGAAGTTATGATTTCCCTCACTTGTTCTGCAGCTCTGGGAGCTACAGGTTCCTCTTCATATACTTCTTCAAGTTAGCATCTTCTTGATTTCTTGAGTGTTGTGTCTTCATCAAAGGTTACATCCCTATTGACTTCAATATGATGAAAACCTGGTATATAAACTCTGAAGACCTTGGAGACCTCACAGTATCCAACAAATATTCCCTTCTTTCTTAAAGGGTCCAGCTTGGTTCTCTTCTCTTTTGGAATATGTACAAATACTGGGCAGCCAAATATTTTAAGATGGCTTACTTTTGGCTTCTTTCCGGAGAACATCTCTTCAGGGGTCTTGAACCCAAGTGCACTATGGGACAATCTATTTTGTACATATACTGTTGTTTTTGCTTCTTCTGCCCATAAGTACATTGGAAGATCTTGATCATAGATCATGGTCTTCACTGCTTCCATTATAGTTCTGTTCTTTCTTTCTGCTACACCATTTTGTTGAGGATTGTAGGTAGTGGTGAGCTCCCTCTTGATCCCGGCATCTTTGCAAAAGTTTGCAAACTCTTTTGAGGTGTATTCTCCTCCATTATCTGACCTGAGTTTCTTGATCTTTCTTTCAGAAAGATTCTCTATCAAGGCTTTGAATTCCTTGAATTTACGGAACACTTCATCTTTTGATTTCAAAAAGTAAACCCAGGTTTTACGAGAATAGTCATCAATAAAGGATACATAGTATTCATACCCACTGATGGAGGATGATGGCATTGGGCCACACACATCTGAGTGAATGAGCTCTAGGACTCCTTATGCTTTATTGTCTCTCTTCGAAAAAGGGTTCTTGATGCTCTTTCCTTGTACACATCCATTGCACACACCTTCATGGTCAACCTTGAGTTCTGGTAGACCTATGACTGCCTTACTTACGTATGGTAATGCCTTGTAATTGATGTGGGCTAATCTTCTATGCCAAAGTTCACATGGATTCTCAATGGAGTGGGTCATGGTTGCTTCTGAGTGACCCTTTAGCTTATACAAGCCACCTTCTTCCTTTCCAATAACAATTGCTTCTTCCATGGTTTTTCCTTTGGCCCACATAAGAACTTCTCCATATATGAAGGCAACTCTGAAGTCTTTCTTTTCTAAAGCTGAGATGGAGAGTAAGTTCTTTGTCAAACCTGGTACATAATATACGTCCTTCATCTTCATTGGAGTCCCTGAATCAAGCTTGTAATTTGATTCTCCTACTCCCTTGATAGGGTATTGATAATCATCTCCAAGTGTGACTTTCTGAGGAAACTTCTTTTCTGAAAGGCGAGAGAGAATGTCTCTTTGACCTGTCATGTGCTTGGAAGCACCACTATCAATGAGCCAAGTGTCCTCACCAGGTGATACTGATCCTGAGAGGGCAAAGATTAAGACATAGTCTTCAATCTGTTCTTTTATCATCTTTGTGGGTGGCTCTTCATCTTCAACGGCATGGGCATGGTGCCTCTTGTTTTTCTTCTTGTATTCTTCTCGTCTAGCTGAACAATGTTTCACAATATGCCCCATCTTGTCACAATGGTAAAATTGGTAGGATGAGAAATATTTTTCTCTTCTTTGTCCTTTCTGAAACTTCTGGAATCTCCTTAGTTGAAATTCTTTATGTATGAATTTGTTTTGGAGGTGAGACTCCTTATGAGTTTCTTTATGGAAGTAAGACTTCTTTCTTCCTCCTCTAGTGTGAGTAGCTAAGGCTTGATTTTCATCTCTTGATAGCAAAGCTTCTCGGTTAGCTACTCTTGCTTCTTCTTGAATGCATTCTTCCCAAACACTGTCAAATTTTAGTTTCTCCTTTCTGGCACAAATAGTCTGGATGAATGCATCCCAAGGTCTTGTGAGACCATTAAGGGTCGTCATTATAAGTTTGTCTTCGTCTATCGTATCTTCAATTGCTTCTAGTTGTTCTTTGAATTGAGATATTCTAGAGAAATACTCCTGAATAGTTTCTCCTTTCTGCATCCTTGTATTCTTGAGTTGAGTCCTTAGATTCATCTTCCGATTGATGTTCCTTCCTTCATATAATCTGGTTAGGGCATCAAACATTTCTTTTGGAGTCTTCTTTGAAGCCACTTGAGGAATCAAGTGTTCTTTGATAGAATCTGCAATGATTCTTTTGGCCCTAACTGTGTCCTTTTGGTGTTTTGCTTTATCTGCAGCATCGGCGAGTTCTAGTACATTCTCTTTAATGAATCTAGCTAGGTCATTCTCTTCAAGAATGAGTCCAATCCTATACTTGCAGGCACGGAAGTTTTCCACACCTTCTAGCTTGTCAACAAGCTTAGTGCTTGCAGACATATTTTCCCTGGAGCTAGGAAAATGACCAAAAAATGAAAATGCTCAGAATTGAATTTTGAACTTACCAGGAGGTGTGCTTGGCTGAGGCAAGTAGCCTGGTGTGGTTAGATTTCAGAGAATCCAAATTTTTCCCCTTCAAACTTGACCATCGGATTTCTAGACTGGTGCTTCTGGTTTTCTAGTACTTCTGGTATTGGTGAAAACTAGGTTTTCACTTTCCGGGAGTTCTATCCACTGAAAAGGTGCGTTGAAGGTGCCAAAGAGTTCCTTGGGCTAGGGCGCACTTTTCTAGATGACTTTTGGGCTGAAATTCTTCTTCAATAAAAAGCCCTAATTTTCTTGTACGACAACAGTGACGTTTTTCTTTTTCCTGTGAAAGATGCTCTCTTCAGCTTAGCTCCGATACCATGTTAGAGTTTAAGCTATTATTAGGTTTCTTTTCAATTTACTAGATAACCATAGCATAGATAGGATCATTGAGAGAAACACAATCACAAGATACACAACATTTATCCTCGGAAACCCTCATGGGGAAGAAAACCCAGCAAAAACTTCCTTAATATACATAGCCAATACAATGCCAAGACAATAAACCAAACGCTAGAGAATGTCCTCTCCCAAGTAATGCGCCTCTCTCTTCCTTCTTCTCCAACTGCAGCTACCAAACTTGCTCTGGATGATCGAATGAGTGAGTGAGTAAATGAGGCGCTAGCTTCCTTTATTTATACAAACTGACAAGTGTTGAAAGGAGGTGTCTCTTCACTAGCAGGGCCTACTTCTCTTTCTAGGTGGTTAGAGCCACTTTAATTTGCCTAGGGGCCGACTTCTTAATTTGCATATTACATTTAGGGTTTGACCAATCCGCAAAAGGGGATTGATCTAATGAATAATAAATCAAGAATAAATAGAATACTCTTTGCAGTTACAATATTTCAACAGATAAAACTTGGAAAAGGGTCTTCAACGAATCATCCTGGACATGGATGTTTCAGACATTTGGGGTTTCAATCCATCCATTCCATGGTTGGTCCTAATTCTTTCCATCTTAGCCATTTGGATGGTGGATCCTCAAGCTCTTTCTCGAATGTTGGCCAGTCGTTGTCCAAAGGGGCACCCCTTGTAACATATTTCTAACCTTTCCCCTTTCTTTCAGTTTTGTGTTATTTCATTTGATGAATGTATTTCATTGTATAGCCATTTATGTAATTATTGTCAATACTAATTTCATTTATGTAATTAATGTTTATAGCATTTCATTTATTTATTTTATTGCTTTTGTACAAGTATTTATGTTGAGTATTGGTGAGCACTTTGTTTTGTAGATTTTGAAGTTGTCGTATGCTCTCCTTCCCAAAGAAAGATCGAACACACGACCCCATGTAGAGCCAGATGTTGACCACCTATTTCAACTAGGGGGTCAACTCCACATGCCATGAAGCTATGTACCTGATGGTGCAGCAAAGTTGAAGACTTTCTGGTTCTACAAGGCATTTTTTGCCCCCAACACTTCTTTTTGTAATTGGAATTTTCGCTCCCATGCGTGGGATAATAACGTAATAGGTCTCTATAGATCATATTTTAGGTTAGTTGCCTAGGACTTTATCATTAGGGAAGTCCTTTCATCAACTGTTTTTTTCCTCAGGTAATTGATTTGGCCTAACCAGCCATTTTAAGTACCCTTGAGTTTTTCACTCACAATAATCTTCCAAAGTGGTGAAAGTCATTCTAATGATCGAGCCCAATGGGTAACTAGGGTCTAGGAATATTGTAAATGACCATGCTAGACATCTCCAAGAGTCTTGCGGAATTTTGTCAAGTCTTAGTAGTTTTTTTTTATTTTTTAAAATTACCCAGTTAATGGTAATTTTAAATAAATTTGATGTAAAAATGTAAAAATTAAGTCCTAGGGGATTTTGATAGGGGTGTGAGTACTCAAAAGAAATGGAATGAGACCCTCTACAGCCTTGGACCAAGTTTCAACTCAATTGGACAAGTTTTGCTAGGTCATTGTCCATGAGGAGTCCAAGTCAGTCTTGAGTCCGCGATTTAATTGTTTAATTTGGCTAAGTCAAAAATGTCAAAAATTGTAAAATTAGCAAAAAGGTTAGAGAAAGAGTGGGAGATGATGCCTAACCATTTTCCTAAGTTAGAGAAACACTTTTCTAACTTAAACCAACCCCCCACACCTAGCCACAACCTCACATCACTCATACTCAACTTTCCCCCTAGGAAGTTAACAATTGGAAACCACACAAAGTCAAAAATCAAATAAAAGAAACACCCAAGCTTCTAAAGTGCGCCCTCCTAGTGATCTAACTTTAAGTTTGACTTGTCAAAAAGGTGTTTCCCCTCTCACACCCTCAACCCTCACAACCTAGCCTACCAAAACCTAGAAATTAAGCCCTCCTTGAGATCTTAGCTTCTTTTGGGTGAGTGACACTTAAAGCTCATCCAAGAGGGGTCCTCTTGCCTCTCAGGTATAAAAGAATGTCTACCTCTCCCTCATTTGATATTTATTCTCGGTGTAAAGTTGCATGCCAAATCTCTCTCCTCTTCTCTCTCTCCATCTTGCTCTCTTTCATTTCTCAAACTTGTAGCAAGTATTTGCTCAAACATTGATTTCAATAAAATAAATCTTTGGAGAATTTGGTGTGCGTGGAAGTATTCGTGGTGCATAGATTGGATCTTCATTGGAGGTGACTTGTACTATTGTTTCTTTTGAGTTTTTGCTTATGATCTAGAGTAGGAGATCCAAGAAAAGCATTTTTGCTTGGATAGATTTATGGTTGTATTGTTATAGATCTTAGTGAGGTAGTTTCCTTTTATTATGCAAAGTATTTTGTTAACATTTTGAATCTACTCCTCCTTCCTTTCTTGTAGTTTAGTCTCTTCTACATGAGTCACTAGGGTTGGAGAGGGACAAATTTGGGATGCGGAATTTGTCCCTTCTATTGACCACCTATTTGACTAGGGGTCAACTCATGTGCCATAAACTATGTACGATGGTGCAACAAGGTTTGAGGAACTTCTTCGGTTTCTACAAGGCATTTTGGCCTCTGACACTTCTTTTTGTAATGGAATTTTAGCTCCCCTGCGTGGTATAATAATGTAATGGGTCTAAATGGATCATATTGTAGGTTGGTTGCCCTCGACTTGATCATTGGGAGATCCTTTCATCGAGTGTTTTTTTTTTCTCAGGTAATTAATTTGGCCTATGTCTTTTAATTACACTTGAATTTTCACTCCAATAATTATCAAAAGTGGTGAAAGTTCTAATTATCGACCTATGGGTTTTTAGGATCTAGAATATTGTAAATGACCATTACTAGGCGTCTTCACAAGTCTTGGGGAATTCCTTCAAGTCTAAGTTTTTTTTTTTTTTTTTAAGTGCCATTTAATGGTAATTTTAATTATTTTATGTAAAAATGTAAAATCTGGGTCCTTGGGATTTTTGATAGGGTGTGAGTACTCAAAGAAATGGAATGAGATAGCTTCATCCATGGACCAGTTTAGGCTCAATTGGACAAGTTTTGCTGGTCATTTGTTAATGAAAGTCCAAATTAGTCTTGAGTCAACAATTTAATTGTTTAATTGACAAAAGTCAAAATGTCATTTTTTGTAATGAGCAAAAGGGTTAGAGAAAGGGGAGATAATCCTAAACCACTTTCCTAAGTTAGAGAAACATTTTTCTAACTTAAACCCCTCATCTAGCCACCATGTTCCCCTCATCTCCCTAAAGAATTGCACCCATGAGGAGAAAGTCAAACAAAGTCAAAAATTAAAAGTGAAAAACTTTGCTTTCTCCTAAGTTCCTCTCTAAGTCTAATTTGTTGTTGGACTTTGTCTAAAAGGTGCCACCTCACCCCCTCATTCATCTACCAAAACCCTAACTTGTTCAAAACCCTAAAAGTTGCGCCCCCTCAACAGAGATGTTCAATAATTCTTAGGGAGTGACACTTGGAAAGCATCAAAGAGGGGTAACTCTTGCTTCCCAAGTATAAAAGAAAGCCTACCATACTCCCTCATTTCCACATCTAATTGTCTTTTGCCCTATTTTTTGTTATCCCCGATATCTAGGATAACTAGGAGATGGATGTCTCGAGGCCCACATGGTCTAGACATGGAATTAGGAGGCGGGGAGGCGACTTGAGCATGTGGAGGCCCATCTTTCTTCTTCGATGACTTTGTCTGTCAGTGATTTTGACTTCCATCACTACGACTTGGGCTTGCATCGGAGGACTCTTGCTTCATGAGGGTAATTGGATCCAAGGTATCATGGTATGTGTGCGTTATTTTGATCATTATAACCTTCTTATGTATGCATTGAATTCCTTTCATTTTGGATGGCATTTGCTTGGATCTTACACTAATCCACTTGACCATTGTTGGGGTGATTGATGGAGCAACTTAGCAAGGTATTCATGGGTTTTGGTTAGCCACCAAGGGGTTTCTTGAGCCATCGTTAGTTCCACCATCTTATCACTTTTCCATTTTATGTCAGCTCATCCATCCCATTCCCCTAGTCGTATTGGGATGACCTTCCGAGGTACATCTTGTCTTGTGGGAAGGGCTAGGAGCCCGGTAAAGCGGTGGTAAAGATAAAAGCCATGGGAAAATGAAAACCTAGAGATGCCCATGGGGGATCTCGAGAGGCAATAAAAACCCTCGAAAAAATAAGGGACCCTAAGAAAAATGAAATAAATAAATGCAAGACCTAACCAAGAGGGATGGGAGGTCTCATCGAGCAGCCATTATGTTCATAGGCATTTAGCGATATGACATTGCCACCATCAGGTCCCTGGAAACCGAGGCGGTGACCTTTGGTTGCATGGCCAAGGAAAGGGGTCTCATCACGCGAGCCCGACCTTCTGTTTAGAGATACTAGTGAATTGCTGTGTCGACTCGGCAGCCGCAAGCCAAAGCGGTGTCCTCTTACGTCAAGGCTTGTAGTAAGAAAACAATAAAGAAAGATAAAGGCAATAAGGGTTTGGAAAAATTGCCGCATCCATAATAGTCTGACTGCATATCTACAAAGGCACCAGACAACACAGTGTGCCAATTACGACTGTGACTGGACATTCCTAAAACCACATCATCTCATTGTGGCGAATGATCCTTTGAGAACTTTCCATTCACATTGGGTATTGAGCCAATAGGTTGTCCTTTTGGTTCAATAGCTTTGTATGAGTGAATTACGTGTATGTCTTTGAGCTCTTAGATGATTTGTTGGGGATTTCATGCATATGTTTGATAAATTTAATGATGAGATATGATTTACATTACTTTGATGTCTAGGTGATGAGCCCCTGGAGGCGTAGTCTTTGATGTCGCGGGGACCATGCCGTGGACGTTACAGAGGATTGGTGCACATGGGAGATGATTATTCGGACCTCCATAGGGTTGAAACCCATCAGATGAATTAGATTGGGATGGCGAAGGCGGAGACTGATTAATGCGACAAGCCCTTGCATGGAAGAAGAACGATCATCGGGCGTTTAGCGAATCCTTGGGAATGTCCCGATATGAGATGGGACGTGGACCTTGATGGATAGGGCGCCACCAGGTTAAATTTGGGCGTTTTTTTTTCGGGCGGATATATAGCGGTGTGTTGAACTACGGGCACCTGTAGCCGGAGTTACCCGAGGGGCTAAGGGGAATAGCGATCCTTGCTGGATGATGATTATGCCACGAAAGGAATAGCGTCCTCCTATAGAGACTGAGCGTCTCCATTTTACGCTCATTTTGGCATTTTGGCGTATAAAGTGACAAATGATTGAATATTAGGTCGACCATGTCGAATTTGTTTTCCATGACCTATTTTTGTTAATTAAAGGTCATGAGGATCATATAAAGAGGCGTTGCCTCATTTTAAATGATAACACAACTTGCTCTCTTGGAGATGTCTTTTAGCTCTTGTCTTGGTTTATTCTTCTCTTTGGGAGTGAGGCAACCTCTTGGAGGATTATTCTTTGGCGTATGGTGCTATTTATCATTTGAAGGTTTACAACCTTCGGTATGGATTATGCTTCTTCATGAGTTTGTAAAGGTGTTTTCTCCATCAAAACTACTTGAATGAATGGTTGTTGGTTAACTATCTTGCATACGGTATTTATCTTGTTATTGTAATTCTTGAAACCCTAGAACCAACACCTGAAGTATTGAGTTGGCTTCGTAATTATGATAGAAAGCATAGCCATTTGATTTGAGGAGTTTTTTAGCCTAGCCATAGCTACATGAACTTCCTCTTTTCTTGAGTTAGCTTTTAACACATGAAGTGATTGAAGAAGAGCATCTAGGCCTAATTTGGTTACACCTAGGGTTTGCTTCTAGGGTTTTGAAAACCTTGTATCTAAAAGCAGCTTGCACTGACCATAGATTTATGTTTTATAGCTTGTCGTTTTGCCAAAGAGTCTTAGGAAAAGAGGGAGGAACATGAGGCCTACCTTTAGCTACACCTAAGTAAGTCTTTTTCTTCTTAGGGTTTTGATTTGGTGAAGCCTTGCCAGCAACTTTCATCAAACCTAACCCTCTTGTCCTTAAGTTTAAGTTTTCTAAACCATTAGTTTCACTCCAATTGACTCCATTAACCAAGGCACTAGTCTAGAAATAATCTTGAGCTTTCTTACATAAACACTCTTTTAAAAACTCTCTTTTGCTTAAAACCCTAACTAACCTAAGCGTCTAACCCTAGGCGTTTTTACCCAACTAACCCTAGAGGTGACGTCCTAACATTTTGAACTCTTGCTTACACTAAAAGTTGCGACTAGGTCACCCTAGGCGATAAAGGTCTACAATATTTTCATTGGTTAAAATTACAAAAGCGTCCACTTTGGCCTCTCTAACCAACCTAATCCTGAGGAAATTTTGTGATCATGGATTCTTGTAGCAGAAATAGTATAGGTGGCGTCACATATCTTTGATCCTTGCTTTATCTGAAACGTTGTGGCCTTATCATCACCCTTTGATAGGTTTGAGTTGGTCGTTATATTTTACATGCTTGATTGATAAGACGTTCCTTTCATTACGCACAAATCAACCTAATTGATAGGTGACGTCATCGTATACTTGACAACAATATTTATGGCAGCAACGATATTATGAGCAGATTTATGATATGAGTTGCATTTGTAGTATCCCTGGGATTTTGATCTTTACTTACGATGAATACCCATATGCATTTATTGAAGAGTGATAAAGTCATTTTGTCTTTGTTTAGCAATCATTGACTTAGATCAATGGACAGCATTTGATCATTGCTCATATATGTATTTCAAGATAGTCATTAATACTTTGAAGGTATAACTGCTGTAGCATATATTCTAGTTTATTTGTCTTGTCTATGGCAGATTTCATCAGTGGAAGGTCTCCTTTGACTATCTCATTTTGGCAGTAATCTATGAAGGGGATTCTTTGACTTGGTCCATTTCCTCTTTAGCCCTTCTAAAACCTATATTACATGGGGACGTCTCCCTTGGACTAGCCACTCCTAAATGAAGCTCCTTCAGGGTGGCGATTAGTTGGAAGTTCCTGTTACTTCAGTTTGAAGCCTTGACTCAAAGCCTTCAACCCTCTACAAGCATTAGATGAGTTATTGTCAAATTTCTATATCTCTCCCATTCTTTCTCTCATTTTGCTCTAGTTTATTGTGTAAAGCTTGTTGAGAGTATTTGCAGCAACCTTTTCATATTCAATAAAGAAAGCTTTGGACGACAAATGGTGTGTTAAGAGTCTTCTTGGTGCATCTTGTATTGAAGGTGACATTGTTGGTTTCTATTTGTGTATGCATTTCATTTTCAGATCTAGACTAGAGATCCCAAACCGAAATACTGCTTGGGTAGATTCTCAATAGTCTTATTGTAGATCTTAGTGAGTAGTTTATAGATTGTGCAAAGTATTTTGTATTCTCTTATATATCTACTCACCCTTTGCTCTATTTTTTGTAGTTTGCTTCACAAATTTTTGTAGGTCACTTCAAGGGTTTGAAAGGTTTGTTTCAGATTTGGAAACTTGCCTTTCTCATCTAACTTTAGCCTCTAAATTTTCTGTAATTTATTTCTGTACATTTCCATAGAAAGTTATTTGAACATTCTAACCCCTTAGAATAGGTCATTTAAATATTACTTACTAATTTGTTCTGAAATTTTCTAGTATTACTAAGAAAAAAATTGTTTTTTGTCCACTTTTGCATTTCCAACAACTTTGCTTGTTGGTGTTTTCTGAGTTAGTGACATAAAGAGATAGTCTGACCCTCTTAGACATCTGAACACTTCAAAAGAACCTCCCAAGTTGGGGTAACTATTACCCAACTTCTTTCTCTCTTCCATTCATTGTAAGCAAACCCAAGAGAATCTCTCTTGGCCTTACACTTCTCAAGTATTGTTCTACAGAGTTATTTTTATTCTTTTACCTACAACTATATAGATGTTTGGCCCAATAGCTCTGCTCACTAAATCGTATGGCTAGTTTCTAGAGTTTATTTTTCAACATTGTTTTATTTCAGTTTACTTACTTGTCCTTAAGACATGGTTGTGTAGCTAGGATCTCTTTTATTTCTAAGTCATTTACATGCTTTATTTTCACCCACTTGGGCACAAAAGCGGTAGGCTTGTCTAGCACCTTCTGCACATGTTGTGGTTGCAAGTAGCTTAGATTTATTTTCAAGTCTTTACTTCTTATTTGTTTGCCTACACCTAGCATAATGTTTTATTTGATAACCAGCATCCTAAATCGTAAGGCTAGGTAGATGATTGATGTTTCCTTGCTTCTAGTGCTCAAGTTCATGTGATTATGTTTAGATCTTAGAAGCACATCTTTTATTTACTTAAGCCAGCATAGGCATAGCTCATTTTCTTGCAATTAATTTCCTTTCAAGCATTTACTTTCCTTTCAAGTTCTTGCAATTTAATTTTCTTACAAGCTCTTGTAATCTACTCGTTCTTTCAAGTTATTGCAATTTACTTTTGTCAAACACTTTTACTTTCAAGCACTTTTACTTTAAAGCACTTAACTTAATGAATCCTTAAGATGTTCAATTTATCTTAGACTCATTGGGGTTCAATATAACTAGTTTAATTAGATCACCTATCATTGTCCCAACTTTGCTATCAAAAGGGATCTTGTGGAGGATTGCTAGATCAAGGATGGTCCTCACGGCACTAGAATTGTCCCCCAATTTGGTACCCTTGTTCTGAGAGTTGACTTGTGTAGACTGGGGTAAGGCTTTGGTCCTTGCCCACTTATTGAGAGCACCAATGATCCTTTTCACCTGAAGTGGGAGAGTCTATTAGGGAAGTCACCTAGTCTAGGATACAACTTCACTTAACCAACCCAATCAATCCTAAAATATATTCATAAGCAACCTATGGTTTAACTTCACAATCTACTTTTATGGTTCATGCTCTTTACTTTTTTAAAGTACTTTAACTTCAAGTTATTTTCTAAGCAATTTTATTTGAGCATTGTGGACAGTTGAATATGTGGGTTAGGAGTTGCACATCATTTGCCCGTGGAGGCTTCTTTTCAAACTTTATCTTTAGTCCTTTGAAGTTGTGAACTTTTAGCCTATGGAGGCTCTTTTGTTGGTTTTTCATCTCTTTAAGTTTGTGCATTGGAGCCATTGATCAACCCCTTGAAGTTGCACACCTCTTGGGGCACTTCATTGTTGGGTTTGTTGAGTTGTTGTGTTTGTTGTGGATGTAATCTTGAGCTATCTCCTTTCACTCCTGTTATACACCAAAGTTGCACTATGGTGAATTTCAGTGACATAAGATTGAACATTATTGTTCAAAGTGGAGTTATGAAATTGATGGGTCTAAAAGACCACCTGTTTACTTTACATTTCCATAAAAATTGTAATAAGAGGTGTTGGCATGATGAATTTGTAAAGGTCTTAGCCACCTCAATTCCAAAGCGTGAGTTATACTCTGGGTGTTTTTTCACTTACTAATTATATTTTGCGGCTTTGGGGCAATTTATAATTTATGAGTTTTCACTCAATCCTCTGAAATTTGGAGTATATGCTCATGGTTGGGGCTTGAGCATGGATCTAAACACAGATAATACTTAGTATATTACCATGCCAAACAACCTCCTAGAGTCTTATGGAAATGTGCTAAGTCCCCCTCAGGATTTTTATTTTTTAGGTTAATTAAAAATTTGCCGAGTCGGCAATTTTAATTAAAAATAGATATAAAAAGTAGTGTTGAGCCTCAAATTGGCCATGGGATGCTCATTTTTGGACCCAAAGAACCCATGTTACCTAATTACCCACTTACACTTGGGTAAAATTAGTGATTTTATCACTAAATTTTGATTTTACCTTCAAAGAAACCAAAAAGGCATTTTGCAATTCAATAAAATCAGCCAAGTCAAAATAAAAAAAAGAATAAGGGGGACAAAATTGGAAGAGAAACTTAAATGCAAAGTCAATCAAGAGGTCGAGGGACAAGATACATTTGATTGAGAGTTGATTGATTGCAAATCTTTTTAGATATGAGCACATGTGGGCCTTGAGGAGGGTCGCCCCTCACGGAGGGTGAAATTAGCGACCTATAGCTCAAGGGTGGCTCCTTTATGTTTAGCTTTATTGTTTAAAGTGTTTATCATAGTTTTATAATATTTTTCCTTGCTGTTTTCAGCAGGTCCATCCCAAAAAAAGGAGAGCGACAAGGTGGAAACAAATCATGGAAATCTAGCCAAAGTTGGAACCTTTGAAGACCATAACCTTCAAGGAACCCCTTGCATTCATTTTCTTAAAGTTTGATCCGGTTTTCAAGGATCCAAAAGTTTCAAAGAGAAATCACTTTCTCTATTGTAATAGGAAACAAAATAAAAGCGGGCCTCATAATGCCCAGTTTCAGCCTCCCTCTGGGGGATTGGCGGTGTGGTGTGTTCAAGTTTGCGATTTCTGCTTTCTCCTTTGACTGGATTAAAGTAACAATCATTTTAATCTTAAGCCTGCTTGGTTAGATTAGATTTCCTTTTACTTGAAGTAGAACACTAATTGTTAGATTGGAATTTCAAATTGATATTTCAATTTTGGCAAAATAAACCCGTCCCTCGTGACCTGAGAAGAACTGATGAAACGTGGACTTAGTAATTAGTCGAGCATTTACTTTTATGTTGAAAAAATAAACTATCCCCTCGTGACCTCGGGGCACAGTGGAGTCACCGGATATAGTAATTAGTTTCACGCTTTTTACATCTTAAAATAAACCAAATTCCCCTCGACTCTCAGTTTTGTTCCTGACCCTTCAGGTGCGAGCTCGTCTCGATCTACTAGGAGTAAGTTCATACACACTGTGATGGTCAGTGGTTGATAGTTTAATTAGGACAATTTCTAAAGTAGTTAGTTTAATGCGTGGGAAAACGCCTAAGGGTGATCTGTGAGGTAAGGTGGGCCCTCTCAGGACCTGTTTTTCCCACCCGTTTTGGACATCCGGTACTTTGAGTGAGCTTCTTGGTGAGACCATTTGGGTTTGGTAAAGCTCTCCGCAAGTTCAAAGCAAAGAGTTAACCTCCAGGAGGCCCAAACCATTCACTAATCAAACTTCAATTTACACTTAATAAAATACTTGCTTGAACTGTTACGATTCTCTTTAAGGCATTGGTCTCATTTTTACAATCAACAAAGCCATGCTTCGGTTTACAATTGGTTATATGTTTAAATGAAACTTGCACCTAACAATTGTCTCTGTATTTCTTTGATGCAAGTTAGTATTCATTGAATTATATAGCCAACCGTGGTGAATGAATGTTCATGTTTATTCGGTTTAATGGTTAATGGTTTGAAGAAACCAATAAACTCTAGATTTCAATTTCTTGTACCCAACTTAAAAGCCTTAGTATGTTGTTAGGGACTACCCCAGCCTAGGAGTTGGCCACAAACGGGGAGAGTTGAGGATGGGTAGCGACACTGTAGCTCTCACTTGCCCCCTGGAACACCTGCAAGGTGGATTGAAGATTTCTTCCGCGTCTCCCAAAAGGTGTGTATAAAGCGGAAACATTTTGGCGCCGTTCTTGGGGATAAATCTTTTCTATTCGAGAACACACTATTTCCTTGTTTTTACTTAGTTTTTTATGCTTGTAGTTTATGATAGACTCAACCATCTGGCGACTCAACTTAATTCAATTTAACTAGGTATTCTACAAAAAGGAATTCAGAAGGCATTCTTAACTTCATTCACGAACTTTGAAAAAGGTTATGAAGGAGGTTAGCAGCTAAAACCTCTTTTAAGTAGAGTACTTAGTCATTTGGAATTTGAAGGTCATTGATATCCACTTGCTTTTTGCTTGTAGTAATTTTTCAGAAATGGCTGTATATGATCGTTGTGATTTTAGTTAACTATTAATAATTATCCACATGCTATAACTGAAAAGGCCATAGAAAAACTTCCTAGTTTCAAGGAAATAATGCCATTTAAGCTAAAATGCATGTCAAATCTTTCATGAGATGTATAAATAAATGGTGTTTTGCACATGATTATGAAGATGTAAAATGAAGTTATTTGTCCTTTCATTAGAAGATGATGCTTCAGAATAGTATGAAGATCGACAGGATAATACTTTCAGAGACGAAAGACTCATTGATGCATTTTAGCTGAAATGTGGGGGGAAAAAAGGGATCATAGTCATCTTTTGGCAGAACTCAACACAATGAGAAAAATGAAAATGAAACCATGGAAGAGTTCAACAAAGATTCAATCAACTAGTTTCAAGCATGCATGACGACATCAAACCTCCCGAGAAGTCTATCTTGATTTACTACATTGGGCATTTGGTGGTGAAATGAGATATCAACTAAGAATAAAGAACCCACCGACCTCAAAAAAAAGGCTCAAGAAACCGCTAACAACATTGACAAGAATATGCAAGCTTAAGGAAAGTCAAACCTTCGGGAGTTCTAGGAAATGAGTTCTTCAAAGCGGTCGAGTCTAAGAAAAGCTGACAACCCATTTGAGATAATAAAGATCCATCCCATGACCCTCTAGAGGCCATAGCGGATGGTAAAGAATGGAAGCCACTCATGCAACCCAACTTAGTGCTATGCAGAACAGGTTGATAGCCATGGAAGACCCAAAACGAATAAATTCCAATGAGGCTGAAGATGGCAAAGCTCCTCAACAGAACAAAGGCCACCTAATCGGTTAGAATCAAATAATGTGGTAAATGAGGATATACCATATGCATGAACATGTCCAAGAATTTCATGAAGAGTCTACTTGTCCAAATTTTTTGCCAAATAAATGAACAAGACCTACCTCAAACAAACAGCATTGGGGCAATCAAGGAACTTGATCACATAAATAATTTTTGGAGAAACTCACCCTTTGACAATGGAGCATTGGCTTCAAATAAAAGAAAGATGTGAGCAAGCAAAAGGAAGTGGTTGAAGAGTATGACAATGTTACAAAATTGTATGGACAAAAACCCATAGTGAACAGATCTTGGAGATGGCTAGACATAAAGGAATAGTATACAAAAGAAAAGGGAGAGGGATGCAAGCAAATCTCAAGCAAAATTTCCCAAGGTAACTAATCCTAAATCAATTCTGCTGATCTATCTATTGACTTGGTGGATTTAGTTCGAATGCTAAAATTTTGTTTCCAGTGTCAGACCTTCTAAGAAATCCTTCACAAAAGGAAAAAGTTACTCAAAGCAATAAATATTCTGAAGTAAAAGGGTTGAAAAAAGTCAAGAAGTTAAAAGGGTCCTTGAGTTGAAAAAGTCAAGAAGTTGATAATAGTCAGGAAAAGGAAAATGAAAGACACAGAGACCCACCGGTGATTTTGACTAGCAAAGATAGAACCAAGGAAGAGAATCCCCACTGCTGTGTCTTTAGAAATAAATGATCAATGGTTGCATGGTGCAGTAACGCTGATTCGGGAGCCTCATCCAACATCATTACTAAAGAATCATGCAAAGGCTTGGACTCAAAGTTACAAGACCCTACCAAAACATGTGTGCCATGGATTCTAGGGAAATTGAAACCAATGGGATCATCATAGATATGCCAATCAAGCTAGCTTTCCACCCAGAATTTACTTTTAAGATGGATGTGCTTGTGATTGATGTGCCAATTGCTTGAGGGTATGCTTCTTTCAAGAAAATGGGGAACTCACATGGGTGGTTTCCTAAACATGGATTTGGGATATGGGATAGTTGCAAAGGTCAAATCCATATTTAAAGCTTCAGACTCTTTAGGGTAAAGGAAAGGAAGTACCACATAGAAGATCCCAAGGAGCAGTTCAATGAGTTCATATGTCAAACATTCGACATGGGAAACTTCTCTATTTGTTCAACTTCTAGCACAGTTGAAGAAAAATTTAAGATGAAAAAAAGAAAGTAATAAGGCTTGGAAGATGAACTTTGATGAATTCCCGCACATTCAAAGATGGAAAAGAGTGGAATTGTCCTAGTCTCTGCTTGGGAAAGTCTCACAACTGCATTTTAGATTAGAGTTTGATGCAACAAATATGTGGCCGAATATGAAGCACTTCTACTTGGCCTAGAAATTGCTAAAGATATGGGGATAAAAATAAATGTCAAAGGGGGCTTCGAGACTTAGTCATTCTCCAGGTTAAAATAAATTTGCATGCAAAAGTGAAAGATTGAGGAGATACAGAAATTTAATTTGGGATACCATAGAAATGTTTGATGCTATGGATATCATTTCGGTACCTAGGGAATAGAACAGTCTAGCCGACAGCTTGGCTTTTGCAGCTTCAACCCTCCAACCCTTTGAAGATTTAATCAAAGGAGATGGAAAACTAGAAATAATCTTTAATGCCGGTGCAAATAATAATGTGGATCATTGGCTTAGGTATTCCGGATGACAAACAAATCTAAGATTTATTCATAATGTCGAAGAATTCTCACATTTCAATGTCAGTTATAAAGAAGGAAAAGATTATCCGGAGGAGGATGACTCGGTAAGAAATCCAGACCCTAGAGCAATAACTTCTTTAGAAAAGATCTTTGACAAACATGACATGCACAAAAGAATAAAAAGAAACAATAAAACACTTGGCGACTATATAGAAATGATAAGCTTATTGGAATTGGAGAAAGTCCCAAGACTCATAAAAAATGGAAAGGTACTGAGAAAAGCAGGTTAATAAGTCGATAAATGAGGTATAGGGATGTATTTCTTTTTACATATGATGAACTCAAACTTACTAATAAAGATGATGCATTTCAACAACCAATCCCACTCAAAGAAGACACAAAACCTTTCGACAGAAACTTAGGCGAATAAAACCTAAGTTGGCACCTTTGGTTCGGTAGAATTAAAAAGAAAATGTTGGATGAATGTTGCTCAACAAGACACTCTGCATGGTGTTCTAACCTGGTGGTAGTAAGAAAGAAAAATGGAGGGATTAGACTATCTTATGATTTTAGGAATCTAAATCTTGCATGCATTAAGGATAACTACTCCTTGCCCAATATGGAAACTCTTTTTTGCAAAGAGTTACTGGGTCACAAATAATGTCCATGTTAGATGGTTTCTCTGGATACAACAGGTTTTGGTAAGGAAAGAGGAACAAAATAAAGACTTAACTTTCACCACACCTTAGAGATTTTCTTGAAGTACAGGATGCCTTTTAGTTGTTAATCTTGAGGGGCCACTTTTCAAAGCCATGGATTCATGCTTTCCATGAGCTATTAGACGAATCATTGAAATATACCAAGATGATTTGTTGTGTTCTCAAAAGAAGAGATGATCATATAAGTCATCTCGACAAGTGTTTGAAAGATCTTAAAAAGTATGGCATCTCCTTAAATTCGACCAAATCAATCTTGGGAGTTGATGAAGGAAAATTGTTGAATCATATCATAACCAAGATGGGGTAAAAATGGACCAGAGAGAATTTCAAACCATTCAACAAAGTCCCTTTACCCCAAACTCCAAGAAAGCCTACAATCCTTCCTTGGTCAAATTAACTGTGTAAGAAGATTCATGCCCAATATGGCCGAAACTTTAAAGCCTCTACAAAAGCTACTAAAGAAAGATGACAAGTTTGGTGGACAGAAGAAGGTAGAAGAGCTTTCAAAAGTGTTATGGATGCAATTGGTAAATCTCCTTTACTAATTAGTCCTAACTATGCTAAAAACTTTCAAATCTTCTCCTTTGCTTACGAGGATACTATGGCAGGAATTGCTCTAAAAGAATGATGATGGTCAGGAGCAACCCATTTCTTTCATGAGAAAGTCATTACAAAACTTTGAGCTTAATTACACAACTATGGAAAACAAACATATGCTTTGGTCAAATCCTTAAAGCATTTCAGAGGTGTACATAGGATATTCAAAGTTGTGGGGTATGTACCTCACCCGACAGTAAAGGATATCTTAGCTCAACAGGATTGCTTAGGAGTAAGCGGAAAGTGGGTTTCTAAAATACAAATTGCCAACTTAGAGATCAAACCCACAAAGTTAATCAAAAGGTCAAGGATTAGCTCAAATGCCCACAGGTAATGAACAAGCTTTTGGACCTAGTCTGTCAAGCAGTGAACATGAGCCGACATCTCGAACTACAAAGGTTAAGAACAACACAGTGGTATGTTGATATCATTTCCTTAGCAATCTCTCACATTACCCTAATCATTTAGCGGTCATAAAGAAGAGCATTGGTCATCTGACTAAGTGTGTATAATTCGGGATGGATTGGGGTGGAGAAACCCCGAAGGCTTAATACTTATATGTGTTGATGAGTTTGAGTCCAAGAGGCTCTTGGTTGATTTTCATTCGGAATTTTGTGGTGGGCATTTTGGAGCCAAAACCACAGCCCACAAAATCCTGAGGCGGGGAGGTAATGCCCGGCCTACTATATTCGGATGTGCACAAGATGGTGGGGGTTGTCCCAGCCGGTGTGAGTTGTTTACTTGGGAAGCAAAAGCTAGCGACCTTACCTTTCTGATGAGTGGTAGTGGAAGCCCCTTTTCAGCGATTGAGACGATTTCATCGATGAGTTTAAGGATAATTCAAGTATGGTTATACTTGGATAATCCGCGATAGCCGACTGTTCTACCCACTTGGTGAAGCTATACCCACCAAGTCGACAACATATAAAGTGGTCATGGACTTTCTAGAAGACAAAATTATCACTAGATTTGAGGTGCCGGTGAAAGATAACCACAGATAATGCCAAAACCTTTAGCTCAACAGAATTATCTTCATTACGTTTCAAATATATGGCATTATATTATCTCACTCATCGGCTTACTATCCCCAGGCAATGGTCTTGCGAATCTAGTAACAAGAACTTAATGACAATTCTCAAAAAAAACCGTTGGGGATAACAAAAAAGCGTGGGATAATAAAATCAAGTTTGCGCACTGAACGACAGATTACAAAAGAGTTCAACGGGAAAGAGTCATTTGAGTTGGTTCTGACCCGAGTGTTATACGCCGTTTTATAAACTTCCGGTGTCGATTTGTCCAGAAGTATGGCTTGGGTGAAGATTTTCATCAGAACAGGATTGATCAATTGAGTTGGACGAAATCAGACGGAAAGCTTTTGATCAGAGCATAAGAAATCAAGAAAGGATAAAGAGAACCTTTGATAAATCTTCAGAACTAGAAGGGATTTCAGCGGGTGATCTCCCGGTCCTCTTATGGGACAACTGAAGAGAGAAACCGGTCCGACAGGATTAAACGGTTTATGGTAGGTATATTATCGGGATGATGGAAAGAACTCTTTTGTCCTAGGCAGGTTGGACGGTGAGAAGTTGTCACTATCAGTAAATGGTCAACTTCTCATGCTCTTCTTCAACGAAGTCATCGATGTCCATGGGACATCTGTTGTATCATATTCTCTAAACCCTATCACTTTGTACTTTAAATTCGTTTATTTCACGTACATAGCTTATTGTTGTAGAATATTGTACATAGTTTAAAATTTTGTGTATATAGTTTATTGTTGTAAAATATTTGTATATATATGTACATTATTTCATGACTTATGTTTAATATTGGATTTCATATATATGGTTATGTTATTGACAAAAATTTCGGTGGATGGAGGTCTTATGATTCTGGATTCTCATAAGCTTTCCTTTAAAGAATAAAGATCAAGCACCGTCCCCATATGGAGCCAATGTTATCCACGAAAGTTGCACTATGGTGAATTCCAGTGAGCCGCTAAAGATTGAACATTATTGTTCAAAATTGAGAAGTTCAGAAATTCATCCGGTCTAAAACCACACGGTTACTTTACATTTCCATAAAAATTGTAATAAGATGTGTTGGCATGATGAATTTTGTTAAAGGTCTTAGCCACCTCAAGTCCCAAGCGTGAGTTATACTATGGAGTATTTTTTCACTTACTAATTATATTTTGCGTTTTTAGGCAATTTATGGTATGAGTTTTCACTCAATTCCTCCAGAGCTGGGTATATGCTCATGGTTGGGGCTTGAACATAGATCTAAGCCTAGTGTCTAAAGTATATTACCATACTAATCATCAATTTTTGAGTCACATGGAAATACACTAAGTCCCCCCTTAAGTTTTTTAATGTTTTATGCAAAAAAAAAAAAAAAAAAAAAAAAAATTAATTAAAAATAAAAGATACTTAAAAAGTAGTGTTGGGCATCAAATTGGCCATGGGGATGCTCATTTTGGACCTAGAACACCCATGTTACCCTAATTAGCCACTTACTTGGGTAAAATTGGTGATTTTATCACTAAATTTTGATTTTACACTCAAAAAGCAAAAAGACATTTAATTCAATAAAATCAGCCAAAGTCAAAATAACAAAAGAAGGGCAAGGGACAAAATTGGAGAAAACTGAAATGCAAAGTCAATCAAGAGGTCAAGGGACAAGATACATTTGATTGAGAGTTGATTGATTACAAATCTTTTAGATATGAGCATGTGGGCCTTGAGAGGTGCAGCCCCTCTTGGAGAGGTGGTAGCCCTCTTGTGAGTGGCGACTTGTATAGCTCAAGGGTGAAAGCCCTCCCCTTTATGTTCAGCTTTATTGACACTTGGTTGATGGATTTGGAGAAGTAGCGCCTTTGTTCCTACACTTGGCGGCCCACATTACATAGCTGCCAGTGCGCCCTCCCTTGAGGAGGCCGTAAGCCCTGTATAAATAAGGTGGGCTCCTCACTTATTCACTAGTTAGACTTGAAAGAAAAGCCTATTGTCTTTGTTTGTAATACTCTTTTCATATTGGAATAAAAATCAAGACTTTGGAGGTCAAGATTGGTGTAGTGTGCTAATGTGTGGATGCTTTTAAAGTGAGGTGATGTTGTTTCATAATTCGTGCTTGTGTATTTTGGTTTAAAGTTTGGCCATTGTGAGTATTTTTACTTACATGGATAGGAGTGCTAGTCTTGTTTGAATAGTCTTCCTATGGTTTATCTATTGGTAGGGTTTTCAAATAGCAATTTGTTTTTGTTTAACTTAATTGTTGTTTGATGCTGCTTATAGGTGGCACCATTTTCTAACCTCTTATTGTGCAAGGGTTGAAGCAATTGAGACTCCATTTTGAAGAGTGGGAGGATCTAGTTTGATACTTCTTCTTCTTCAAGACTTTGAGGAAAATCCCTCTTCATTCCACCAAGAAAGGACTCATAAGCCCAAAGATATTCCAAGCCTTAAGCTTGCTCTCTCCTCCTCTCTTTTCTTAAGAAATTGTTGGTTACTTGATCTGCATGTTAGCTTAGATTAAATTTAAAATCTTATCATCTATTGTTGCATGCATAAGTCTTAGATTTGATCTAAAACTCTTTCTCATTTTAAGGATAGATCTAAGTAGTTTGTGACTTTCCTCCTTTGAATTTTTCAAATATTTTCAAGGCTGAAAGTAGTTATAAGTTTGCATTGTTAGATCTAGTTGTTTGGGAATTTAGCTCGCTGTTTTGGACAGCAAACAGAGATTTCCTAAAATAACTTACCTTAGGCTCATTTAAAGTCTCGAAAAGGTCTCTAAAAATTGTGCATTTCATAAATAAAATTGCTAGAAAATTCGGCAACTAAAAATTTACTCTTTAGCTTTATTGTTTAAAGTGTTTATCATAGTTTTCTAATATTTTTCCTTGACGTTTTTCAGCAGGTCCATCCTAAAACAGGAGAAACCGACAGGTGAAAACAAATCAGGAAATCTAGCAGTTGGAACCCTTGAAGACCAAGACCAAAACCTTCAGAGAATAGCCACTGTAGTCATTTTTAGAAGGTTGATCCATTTCAGGATCAAAAAAGTTTCAAAGAGAAATCACTTTCTCTATTGTAATAGGAAGCAAAATAAAAGCGGGCCTCATAGTGCCCAGTTCTAGCCTCCCTCTAGTGGATTGGCAGTGTGGTGTGTTCAAGTTTGATTTCTTGCTTTTCTCCTTCAGCATAAGTTAAAGTAACAAATCATTTAATCTTAAACACAGCAGTTAGATTAGATTTCGCTTAAGTAGGGTACTTAATTGTTAGATTAGATTTCAATTCGATTATTTCAATTTGGCAAATAAACCTGCGTCCCCTGTTGACCTCGAGGGCACGGTCGTGATGAACGAAGTAATTGGTCAAACGCATTTGCACATGTTGTGAGTAAAGTATCCCTGTGACGAGGGGCACGGTGGTCGGAGACCATAGTGATTAGTTTCACTTTATTTTACGTCTTAAAATAAACCAAATTCCCCTCGTCTAGGTTTTGTTCGGCCTTCGGTTCGCGACTTGTCGCCGATGTGAGGTATTAAGTTCATACATCTTTGGGCTGCAGTGGTGGTTGATAGTTTTTAATTAGGACAACCCCCAAAATAGTTAACTTAATGCACGGGAAAACACCTAAGGGCAATTTGTGAAGTAAGGCGAGCCCTCTCAGAACCTGGCTTCCCACCCGTTTAGGACATCCAACACTTTGAGTGAATTTATTGGTGAGACCATTTGGGTTTTGGTAAACTCTCGGTAAAGTTCAAACAAAGAATTAACCTCCAAGGAGGCTCAAACCATTTCACTAGTGAACTTTAATTTACCCTTAATAAAACCTTGAACTACATTGCCCGCGATACTTTTAAGGCATTGGTCTCATTTTTTACAATCAACAAAGCCACATGCTTCAGTTTACAATTGGTTATATGTTTAAATGAAACTTGCACCTAACAATTGTCTCTGTATCCTTTGATGCAAGTTAGTATTCAGTGAATTATATATATATATAGTGGGTGAATGAATGTTCATCTTTATTTCGGGTTTAATGGTTAATGGTTTGAAGAAGAAATAATAAACTCCCTCAATTTCAATTTCTTGTGTATAGCTTAAAACCTTAGTATATTTGTGGGGACTACTTACCAACCGCTGGGAGTTGGCCTAGGCAGGAGGTTGAGAGTAGTGGCATTGCCAACTCTCACTTGCCCCTGGAACACCCATAAGTGGATCGAGATTTCTTCCGGTTGTGTATAAGGCGGCAACAACTCCTACAAGATCAAATCAATAGAGTTAGTTCATACACTACTCTACTTAAGAGTTAGATCTAGTTAGTGCTTGTTTATTTCCTTGTCAATAGTTGTATATTATTGTAGCATCTACTAGTTATTTGCATTCTTATTTTTGTTGATAGTTACTTGCATCTAGTTGAATTGTTAAAAGTTTTACCAGTAATTCTTTTTGTATCTAGTTGTAAACTTTTGTAAAGTCTTTCTTTCTAATCTCTTGTGGTAGCTTTAGTTGACCCCCTTGCCCAACAGAGTCCCTAGTTGTCTTGAGAGGAAAGCGACTTTGAATTGAAAGATTTTGCACTTGCATTGTTTGCCTCTCATACAGGCTAGATTCCCCCAAACCTTTAAATAATTAAAATTAACTCCTAAATTAATCTTTTAATCACATAGTAACTAGGGTGCAGTATGTACGGTTTGTAGAAAAGTTTGAAAAGCTTGAGTCAAGGGCAAGACAGGCGTAACAGGAGCTTCCCCACTGTGTCCTCGATGGGAGCTCTCTTTCTTCGGAGGCAAGTCCAGAGACGTCCCTAATGTTAATCTGGATAAAGGAAGGTCAAGGATAAGGTCAAGTCAAGGAGGAAACCTTCCACAGATTGATGCCAAGATAGTCACAAGAAGATCCCTGCTGAAGCACCTGTTTTCTTGAGACAAAACAAAGACAACTAGGATGTACTTGCGATTGGATTAGCACTTCATAAAATCAATGACTATCTCACAATACGCTTGAGGCAATTAATAGAAATGCTATTTTTGAAGTCAATGATGGCTTAATAAAACAAGGAGTTATATCACTTCAATATAGCATAAAGACAATTAGCATTCAATGTGTAAATTAGACCATGGCCAATCATATCATCAATGCAATTGTCAAATCAATCCTCATATACAATACTTGCCACGTCACCTATACTAGTGCAGCAGTTGAGACGTGGGCTAAAGAGTGATTTAAGAGACAAAGAGCTAGAGCGTTTTGTCAATTAGCTTAAGAACATGAACAATAACTCTATGCACCAATCAATGAGTACAACAATCTAGCGTTGGGTATAAAACAAAAGAAAGGGTCTTGGCGTCAGCCCTATGTAATATTTCTGCGGTGTGTGATCAAGCTTTGTCAACAAGTCAAATCAAGAAGAAAAGAGAGCCAGCGTTTTGCACCAATCAATCTCAATAGAAGTCAAAGGCTCACATCAATCAAAGAAAGTGACAAGGCAAGCATGCAAGGTTTAAACAAGGTTTATTGATGTATGGCGTCACATTGGGTAATGTTGCTCTTTTACTTGGGTTAGCTGTAAGCCAAAATTGGGCCGTTTTTGTCAAAATCAACCAATCAGTATGATGAGTCTAACTCCATGACTGCAAAGGGAAGGGTGGTAGCACTGCTGATCAAAACAAACTCTAGAAAGAAAGACCTCACTATCCCACCCAAAGTTAGTCTAAAGATATGCTAGGGTTAGCCACTAGGTTAGTTAGGGTTTTGCAAATTTTCCCGAAGAGTTTGAAGTTTGAAGAGTACAACAAGCTCAAGGAAAGACTTTTGATTAGTGCCTTGGGTTAATGAATTAGAGAGAAGGTAACTAATGGTTTAGAAGGGTCTTCAAAGAGTGGGACAAGAGAACTGGGTTTTAGTGGTGTTGCAAGGCAAGGCCACAAACCCTAAACACTAAGAAAGGGAGAGACCCAACCCCTGGGTGCAGCAAGGGGCTGAGCCTGGAAACTTCAATCCTTTCACTTAACACTTCCTTGTGAAAGCATTGTAACAGGAATGAAATCTGTAGAAAAGGTGTTGCAAGGGCAGAACTCTCAAACCCTAGAATCCAAACCCTAGATTTGTAGCAAGGAATGGAGCCTAGAATCAATCCTTTCTTCAATTTCTACTCAAAACCTTAGCACAAGAGAAAGCTGGTGTAGCTAGGCTAAACTCTCTCAAATCAAATGGTTAAAAGCTAATGCTATGGGGACATAGAAGTCTCAACCTACTTGTGTGTGAACTCCCCTAGTGTTTCAAAGATTAAGTTAAAGGCAACAAGATACAATGAATGTAAATGTAGAGACAACAACTATTCATTCAAGAAGCTTTGAAAATACACCTGAATCATGAAGAACATGTGTCCAATCCCTAGTTGTAAACCTTCCAATGGCAAAAGCACCACTTCACCAAGAAATGAAACCTCCAAGGGGATTTGAGCTACCTTCTCCAAGAGACCAAAAATGCAAGACAAAGATAGAAGTCTCTCTCTCACAAATGAGAGCAAGTTGTGTTATGATCATTAAGAGGGAAAAACATCCTCTATTTATACAAAAGCGTTGACCTTAAAATTAAATTGGGTCTACAAAATAGCCGACATGGCTAAGAGTCCAATTTTAAATCATTTGTCACTTTTAAATGCTAAATTGCCAAATGAGCAAAAATACAAAGTCCAAACCCCTCGGGAGCGTTAGCCCTCTTAGGGCATGATAATCACCAAATGAGTGGAGCGTTGCCCCTCACAGACCCCTCCGGCATCATCCCTGCGTGCAAACCATTTCAGAAAACATGCGTGCCACGAAATCATCTGACATCAATGGTGGCGTCTGATCGCAATGGTCCCGTCCATGCACCGAGCGCTCCCCATAATACAAATCTCCTTAAAGTGATCGATGAGGGGTTCTTCTTCCCTCTATGTGCATGGGCTCATCATAAGCCACATCACGCCTGCCATCCCAGCGTCCATCGATGGGCTCTTCAACCCTCATGGAGGTCTGACGTCATCTCCCATGTGCAGATCCTAAATTTTTGTCCGTTGGGCATGGTCTGCACATCAAAAGCTAAACCCTCCAGGGGCTCATTAGTCAAAGACAATCGCCTTTGATGTAAATCAAATTTCATCATTAAAGATTATCAAATATATGCATGACACCTAACAAATCTTCCAAAGAGCTCAAGAACCCACCGCAGACCTACCATACAAAGTCAAAGTAACCGGAAGGGCAACCTATTGGGTCAATACCCGCGGGCTGGGAGAGTTTCCGCAAAGGGTTATCAAAACATGTATAGTGAAATGAAATGGTTTTAGGGATAATACGGTTATAAGTTAGACCTAGGTACAGTGTGGAATGCATTGGGTGCCTTTGTAGGATGCTAGTTGTACCCGTCATGGATACAATTTTTCCAAGCCCTTATTGCCTTATCTTTCTTTATTTATTTTGCTACAAGCCTTGACAAAGGACAGCACTTGTAGCTGAGTGGCAATTTGGCTGATGTTACCCACTAGTATCTTGTGAAATGAGAGAGTGGCTCGTGATGGAACCCCTTCACTTGTATGCAACTAAAGGTCCTTTGCCACAACTTGGTAACAGGATGGTGGCAATGTCATACGCTAAATACCTATGAACATAATGAAGTAGGCTTCGTGATGAGACCTCCCATCCTCTCAATTAGGTCTTGCACTTTACTGACCTTTATCACATTTTCTGGTCCCTCAGTTTCTTTTGGGAGGCTTTTTATTGCCTTCGGGGGTCCCCAGTAACATCTCTAGGTTTTAATTTCTATGGCTTTTATCTTTACCGACTGCTTTTACACCTCGTTGCTAGCCCTTCTTCTAGAACAAGATATTACGGGTGAGGGTCCTCTAATGGGGTGGGGTGGATGGGCGGGGGTTTAAGATGGAAAAGTGAAAGCTTATAATGAAGGGGCGGACGATGATTCTTCAAGCCCCTTGGTGGCTAACCAAAACCCATGAATACCAACTTTCTAGGCTACCAGTCAATCACCCCAGCAATGATCAAGTGGACTAGTGTAAGATCAGCAGTTATCTGAAATAAAAGAGACGCGATGCATACATAAGAAAGTTATAATGATCAAATATGACACATACCATGATACCTTGGACCACGATTACCTCATGGAGCAAACCCAGCACCGATGCAAGCTCAAGCCCCGTGTGATGGGCTGAGAATGCTATTTGGCGGGTTCATCCTTGAGAAGAAAAGTGGGTCCCTCGAGGTCATGCTGGAGTAAGCTCACAACTCGGTACTCCATGTCTAGGACCATGTGGGCCTGAGACATGATCTCCCTAGTTACAATGTCGGGGATAGCGGGGTCCTACCAGCTTCCCCTAGGAGTAAAGAAACCCTGAACAAAGAAGTTCAAATTGGTGTGAGTGGGCTTGAACTTAAGCATTGTGCCTCAGGACAAAGAAGTTCAAGTCGAGGTGACAGTGGGCTTGAACTTAAGCATTGTGCCTCCAAGGACACACTAAGTGGATTGGACTTAGTCCACGTTAGCAAGTGTGTATAAGGACGGCAACACACCCATTTAAAACCCTCTTAAAGATTTTTTATCTTTTCATACATATTTCTCTAGTATTTTTGGGTATATTTATGTCATAGAATAGATCTTATATCATCTATTATATGTTGTTTTTTATGCTAAAAAATTTTGGTTATTGCTAACATAAGTTTTTCAATGTGTTTTAGTTATTTTGCAACATTTCTAACAAGTTTTACTTGTTTTTCTGCAGATCTGAACCAGTAAAGGGGAGGTGTTGCCCATTTGGGACCACAAAACATCAAGAAACAACCTCCCAAGTAAGGGTATTGAATACCCTCTTATTCTTCTTCATTATTTCATTGTAAGCAAGCCCAAAAGAGTCTCTTGGGCTTGCATTTCTCAAAGCTTTTAAAATTTCTGCGTTTTTTTTTATTTCTTTTTGCCTACAACTAGCAAAGAGGCTTGGCTTTGCCACCCATGATAAATCGTAAGGCTAGGATTTAGTATTAATTTTTTGTTTTAAGCTATTAGTTCTTTTTCTCCACTTGTCCTTAAGACAAGGTTGAGAGGCTAGGATCTTTACTTTCTTTTCAAGTAATCTTTTAATTTCTTTTCACCCACTTTGGCACAAAATCGGTAGGCTAGTCCTCCTCCTTGTGCCTTAGTTGAGGTTGCTAGTTTTTTATTTCAAGTATTGTTTTCCCCACTTGTCCTTAAGACAAATTTGAGTGGCTAGGATATTGGCATTTACTTTCCAAGTTTATTTTACTTGCATTCTTTATTTTTTTCCTACATCTAGCAAAGAGGCTTGGATTTGCCTCCCATGCTATATCGTAAGACTTGTTTATAGTTTAGTTTGTTTTCCATTCATATTGTCTATAATTGCTTAATATCTTGCTTCTCATTCTTTAATTTGTTTTGCAAAGTCATTTGATATTGCTATCTCTTGCTTAAGTTGTGCAATCATCTAATTAATTTAATATCTTGTATCTTAAGTAGAGATCTTTCACCTTGCAATTCTATTTCAAGTTATTTATAGTTGCAATCTAGACTAGGAAGACAAACTTATCTAGTCTAATTAGGCACCTTGGACTGGTACAACTTTCGCCACCAAAAAGGGGGCTTGTGGAGGCTACAGGGGGTGCTAAGTCAGGGATGACTTCACGACTCTAGGTGTCCCCCCTGCTTGAGTGCCCAAGTTTTTCAGGTTGACCTGTGGAGCTAGGGAAAGGCCAAAGCGATAAGAGTCTAGGGGTAGTCACATGGCTTAGGTTTGTTTCACATTAACTTAAGCCCCCCTAATTAAAGAGAGACTCTTAAAACTTATCTAAAATCTATCTAATACATTTCACAACACTTGCAATTTACTTTTCAGCATTTTTTCAAGTTGTGCAAACCTTGTTGTTCAAGGTACTCTTATGCTTATGGTTTTAATTCACTAGCATTTCATTTCCAAGCATTTACTTTCAAGTTCATTGTGGTTAAAGTGGCTTTTTTGTTCAAGGGAAARTTGCTATCAAGTTGCGCACCATCTCTTTGGGGCACTTGGTAAGTGGTTTCCCCCCTTGCTTCAGAAGTTGCGCACTTCCTCTTGTTGGCTCTTTCATCTTCAAAAGTTGTGCACTTGCTCTTGTTGGCTCTTTCATCTTCAAAAGTTGCGCACTTGCTCTTTTTCCAGCCTTTCCAAGTTACATGCTTCATGATTAGTTAGTTGTTTTGTTCATTGGCAATAGTCTATCTCTTGTTGTATATCTATCTAACTCATCTTTGGTTCTTGTTAATAGTGTAACTTACATTTCCATTTGTATATTTGTCATTGCTTTATCTCATCTTGTAACTTATTGTAGAAATTGTTCTTTTGTAATTAAATCACTCAATTCTTGTAATTCTTTGTATAAACTTAGTTGACCCCTTGCCCAATCTTTAGGCACTAGTCTTAGTTGACCTTAGGGAAAGGATTGAAATGTCATTGAAATGGTGCATTTGCATTGTTGTTTGTCATATAGGTTAGATTTCCCCCTTACTTAACAAAACTAAAATCAACTTGTAGAATTCACTAAACTATTCACATAGTAAATAGGGTCTACCCCCCTTGGCTTCCCTAGGAGTAAGCCTAGACGGAAGAAGTTAAAATCGAGGTGACAAGTGGGTTTGGAATTAGGCATTGTGCCTCCAAGGACACACCAAGTGGATTGAAACTTTTCCACGTTTGTAGGTGTGTATAAGGACGACAACATGCCTCCAAAGGTACGTCTTTGTCATCTGGCATGCAAGCCCTTGGAAACCAACCTGTGGGCTTCAAGCCCCATGGAAACCCAAGCTAGGCTTGTTCTACCCAAATTGTCCACCGGCTAGGTCCTGCGAAGACAAATAAGCATGCCCTCCAAAGATCTAAAGTCAAAATATCATGGTGAGTAAATCAAATCAATAAATGAGCCACCTAAGCATGTGCATCAAAGATTACCCGGTCAAACAAGTAAGTGCTCAAAGATATTATGCAACTTGTAGAAATTTAAATGACAAAATCTGCTTAAAAATATTATGTCGTACACTTAGCAACTTAGAGATAATTGTTTTCTATGAACTTCTGAAATGTCTAAACCCACATTCAGAAATTACCATAAGCAGAAATACACATTGCTAAGCAATTTTGCACCGTAATAAACACAATGAACAACAACCATTCAACTCAGAAAAACTTAGGAATTTAGGTAATGTCAAGGAAAACCCCAATGTGGGGAAACCCAAAGAGAGAGAGAGAGAGAGAGATTGTATTAGCTTCAGAAAAGATATATCAACAGCAGCAATACATTTACAGCCAAGAGAAATAACTTACAACACCCAACAGTCCCAAATTTCTACCTCAATTTCCGTGCCCAGAAAATATGTACTGCTGTACAGATTTGCCCTCTTACAGCACCTACAAATTTGTGCCAAATAACAGCTGTACGGATAGCAACAGAAAACGGCCCTCTTCACCAACAAAAAACGCTGAAAAAGCTGCCTCGAAATTCGTGCCCTTCCAGCCTGTTGTACGGATTGTACAGATCTGTACAGTACGACCTCTCTAACAGTTGCAAGTTACAGCACCCTCACATAGAAAACTCTCTTGGGATTTTGTATATTTTCTGAGGTACTATGAGGCTGCCCAACAGGTCTGTCATTGACCTCTTGTTGGGCTCTAAGTTTCAATCTATGTGACTGTCCTATGTTGTTGTTTTAGGACAGCAAACAGTGAAGTACTTTCTGCTCAAAGTTATAATGGTTAAGTGTCCTTTTGAGGTGCCCTTGAAAGTGTTATATTTTCCCAATGTTACCACTGTTGAGATTTGGGTACATTGGAAAGTGTTCCCCTTGTGTTTGTGAGCTTCTAAACACATGTGGGAAGTACTTTGTACCTTGTACCATGTACTTTATGTCTAATTTCACTTTGACTTGGGAGATTTAAGTCAAAAGTGAAATTTGGTAATTGAAGCCTAGAATGACAATTAATTCACTTTGTGGGTGAATTAAGGGACATAAAGTGAAACTATGGAACTTAAGTAAAGTGGGTTTTGAGTTGGGATTTACTTGAGATGATCTCAACCATTGACTTGGGATGAGATGAGATTATCTCATCCACCCATTTATTAGGTTTCTTCATGCATCCTTAAGGAGGGCGCATAGGGCAAAGGAGAGCTCAATTGTTCACTTGTTCACCTTTAGAGTTTGGTGAGTAGAGAAGTGAGAATTCAGAGGAGAGAGCCGCAAGCTAGGACGCACATGTTCATGGAGGGCACAAGGTAAGTTGGCGTCTCAGTTATTTGTTGTGAGTGTATTTGCTAGGAGGAGGGTGCAAGTCTAGCAGGTAGCATCTACAGTGGAGCTTCCTTGGATCTGAGTTGTGGGTTGTGGAGAGTGCATGCAAAGGGAAGTTTGTATGCAAGGGTTCTTCAATCAACAAAGGGAAAGAGCAAGGGCGCAAGTATCTTCAGGCATAGCCAAGGAAGGAGGGGGCGCACTCTTCTAGGGGCACACATCCCAAGGAACCATTGCAAAGCTTGTGAGGACCTTGCAAAGTATCAGGTTCCTTTGTATTTATCTTCCTCGTTGTATTACATTCTTGAAGCACACCATATATATACATTCATCTCAAACTGGTTTTCCCCAAGGGGGTTTTATCCAGGGTCATGTTGACCAAAAATACCAGCGTTCATTTTCATGTATGCTAGTGTTTAGAACAGCATTATTTCAGCACTAAAAGATCTCTAGGTGTGTTATATAGCTTATGGTATGCATGTTGTAACATATTGTGACAAAACTACATGCTACATCACCCATTTGGCCTATGTAAGCGTAACAAATCAGCGAAGAAGTTACTGAACAGTTTGTTGTCCTAAAACAGCAACAAACCATTGTTAGACAGTTGAAACTTAGAGCCAACTTGAGGTCAAGACAGACCTAGTTGGCAGCTTGATAGGACATGGAAAATCTCCATGGTATCAAAGCTTGGTGGTTGATTTTTGTTGAGTTTTGAACAGCATATGAGTGGACTGTTTTAGACACCTTTTGGGTAAATTTTGTGGACAGCCATTGACAGAGTTTAGTGGCAGTTAGTTGGCAGATTTTTGTGGAGGTTTGTAGAGCAGTTTGTGGACATTTTCGTCAATCTCTTTTCACACCTACGTGGTAGGAGTGAGGATGATTTTTTCACGACATCTTTTCACACCTATATTGCTAGGAGTGAGGTTGGTGTTCGTTTGCATCTTTTCACACCTGTGTTGACAGGAGTGAGGCAACGTTCCCTTGCAGTTGTAGCATCAGAGTGAGTGCAGTGGGCAGTGATGTCGGCATCTCAAATGCGTGTGGAGGATAGGCTAGCTGGAGCTAGCAACTAGTCGCCTTGGAAGGCCAGGATCGTCTTTGTCTTAGAAGACCTCGAACTATGGTATATAGTTAAGGCAGTTGTCCCTATCCCCCCTCCTACTGCTCCCATCTTGTTAGCAGACTTCAAGAAGAGGAACAACAAGGCAAAGAGGACGATATGTGATGCAGTGCGACATCACATCATTCCCACTTGACTAGAAAAGCTTGGGCATTTGAGATGTGGGAATCTCTATGAAAGCTTTATGAGAGCTCTAACGAGAACCGGAAGATGGTTCTTCGTGATCGACTCAGGAGCATTCACATGCTCCAGGATGACTCGATCACTTCTTTCCTTAGCCAATACACCCAGATTAGAGACGAGCTTGGAGCCGTTGGAAAGGTGGTGGACCCAGATTCTATGGTGAGGACAGCCTTAAACAACTTCACCAAACCATGGGGTCCATTCGTTCATGGCATTGTTGCTAGGGAGGTCATGCCCACATGGGAGAGGATGTGCGATGACTTCATTCAAGAGAAGACTAGACTTGTAGCAAAGGCTTCTGGACAGCAGCAGACAGTGCAAGGTGATAAGGATCTTGCTCTTTGGACAAAGGGCAAGAAGAAGATTGGTCAGGGAGGTCGGCAAGGTCCCAAGTTTGGGGCCCCACCACAGGGAGGAGAGAACAACAATGGGCCGAAGAGAGACATGAGCACAGTGAGATGCTTTGCTTGTAGGGAGATGGATCACTATGCAAGACGATGTCACTGAATTGATCCAGTAACTAGTGAAACCCTAGAGCCCTAAAGTGCTAGCACTCTAGAGGTTTGCATTTAGTTATTGTTGCATAAGCTTTACTCCATAAAAAGGCTAAGGAGAGCAAGGCGTTGGGGCCTAGAAGTGCCTACACCCTAGCACTTTGTTTCTTGAGGTCAAAATCTAGGAGGACTTAAGTTGCTACTCCTCCTAGGCTTTTTCCCTCTTAGAATTTTGTGTATTATCATTAATTAGCAGCCTTAGAAGACATCACCAACTTTGACCCCATCACCCTAGAAGGCACTAGTTTCTCACCTCAACTCTTTGACAAGACTTAAACCTCTTCTTCTACTTGATACCTTACTAAACTAACCTAATCCACTAGCCTTTCCTAGATTACTAACTCCTAAAGCTAACTGCTGTTACAGCAATTATTTTGCAGCCCTAACAAACCTACTAACTAAGTAAACTAACCCAGATTTTGTACAAGCCAAAGCACTATGACCTTGAGGCTTTAAACTATTTATTGCTACTATTTTGAAGTGCATTTCTGAGGCTGTTGTAAATCACTTTGCTGCTGTTATAACTGTTACTACAGCCATGGCTTGCAACCCTTATCAGCCCATACTAACAACAAAACTGCCCAGAAACTTGTGCTAGGCAAATTGCTATCATGAAGTGCTAAAAGTGTGTGTTATTGCCTTAGAAAAGTACTCTTTTCTGAAGTGGTCTGCTGCTGTCATAGCTATTAAATTGCTGCTGTTACAGACACTTTGACCGCTCTTTTAAGGTCATTAATTGACTTGTGTTAATCTAGAAATTTGTAAGTAACAAAGGTATTATCATCTGCAAAGTCTTTATATCTCATTGTTTGTCATCATAATTTACAATTTCTGGATACATTGCTGCTATACATTTATCTCTTG